>JBCFXI010000513.1:0-149643 GCA_038496175.1 Ampulex compressa
TATATATCGCCGTGCACTTCTCCTCCTTCGCGAATATCGATCCCAACATTAGATTGCCTCGTCCAATTATCGCCGGTTTGCGTGCCCTGGAATCGGGAAGAGTAATTTTCTGCACGGCGGATATCAAGGAAACTCCTCGGGGAGTTAATTAAATTTAAAAGGATTAAACAGCGTGTGGAAAATCTACGGTATGCGCGGCCATCTTAATGCCAATTTGCTGAAACTCGTGAGAGCCGGCAAATGTACCGAGTAAAAAGTTCTCGGGAGGAATTGTACGGGACAAAAAGGGGAATTTTTGATTCGCGAAATTCTTCGCTGTAACGCAAGTCGCGGAGATCGATCGTGCAGAATTTTGGCCCGGTGGATGGCGGAAGTTTCGGTCGGAGTTCCACGCGAAGCGGTAAAAGGACTCGCGGTTGAAGAAGGATAAAGGAGGAAGTGGAAAAAATAAGCGCGCTAGCGGAATACAGAAATGTAGGTGGCTCAGAATTCGTTCCTCGAGATTTCGTTTACCCCGTAAAGCTCGCGCTGTAATCCCCCGGTATTATGGACCACTCACATCGAAGCGCAGATGCCACTCCCGTCTCCCTTCTCCCTTTTACGTCGCTTAGAAAAGGCTCTTCTCAAGAATTGCAACAAAAACTTTCGCGAAGAGCCGCGATGGACTTTGGCGGAGGGAAAGGAAATTCTGCGGGCGTTAGTGGTATTGGGTCGAGGCGCGCATGCTTAACATAAGTAGAATCTAATGCTGGCATCGTTTCGCTTCTTTGTACGTCGAGCAAGAAATTCCTCGGGAGAATTGACCGGCAAAGAACGTCCTTGCGGCTCTTCAGCGTAATTGCCCGGGAGATTAAACTGGAAAGTGTTAATGAAACGGCGTATATAATTCGTGTATATTAAGCTGTCCCCAAAGTGTCTTTCGCTGTCCGCACGGTGCTCCTGTATATATTTCTACAAACATGGAATCCAATCCGACAAATTGTAGTCTCCGTCCTTCGATCTTCTCCTGGTTGTACGCACAATTGGATAAATAACACGAAACATATATGTCGTGCATCTATTATTTCCATCTCGAACGTAACAAAGTTCAGTGGTAACCCAATAATCCACGCGAAAAACATCAAAGATTAATTACTGCTTAATAAATATCCGTAAGCGCGATGGCGAAATATCATAGATCTATCCTTCTAGGTCTCCTTGGGATAATATCACCAAGGCGATTCCGATTAATTCCATTAATTTTTAATACAAGTTAATGGAACTACTTTTCCCATTTCCAACGTGCTTGGCGGAGTTAGATCTAATTTACAGCTGGGTACGCGTGCGACCTCTCCAAGAGGACGTTGCAATGGTCCGCCAGATACGAACTTTGCCGCTGTGCTCTCGCGCCACCACGAAGGTCTACTCTCTAATATCACCGCCCGACGGTCGGCAAATTTGATACGCACACAATCCACCACGAATCCCGGTGCTTGGCGTTTCATTTTGAAATAGCGGGAAATGGGATTCGGATACCGTATTATAATGCTGCTTTCGTTGTCGCCGAGTTGCTCCTACGAGTCGGTTTTAAATTACGCAGATCCGCGGCGGAAAGGACGGGAGGAATTTACGACTTAACCGTGGGTATCGGGGCAACTTTTGGCCCCTGCCATCCCCTCGTACCGAAGTTTGTTCGCGAAATAAGGAACTACTGAATAGGGAGTATGCGAATAATGCGACATCGATGTCCCGATGATCGGGATTCCGCTGCACGTGCTTTAAGTGTAAGCAAGGAGACAATGGCGGTGGTCGGAGTTCGGAAAGTTTTCCGAGTTCTGCGGTAAAACGGAACGAGACCGTAACTCCCGGTATTGCTCGGATACCGGGATACAATCGCAGTTCTCGAACTTAATTTCATCGAACGGATCCAGCTACGGTATCTCCAGTTACAACCGCGTTCGAATTAAGTTGGCATAATAACGTTAGCTTTCGGCTTTGCGCGAGGAATCGTGCGCGAAATCGTGGGCGCAGCTATTATTCATCGCCCGTGGAAGAGCGAAGTACGAGTCGAGGAAAGTCTTGGAAGATCAAGATCTATCGGTGAGCAGGTTAGGTGGCATGAAATAACGTCCGCCATCTTTCACGCTTCGGCCATTTTGATACGTGGCCCTCTGAATATTTGTCCTCTCATATTGAACAAAATGACGGGTCGTAACTTGGTATAGTTGTCATATGAATTTCAACCATAGCGTGTGACAGGTGCTCGCTTTTAATCTCCACTCTTATTAATATGAATAACGTCAATATGAATAATTAATAATTAAACATTAATATGAATAACGTTGTAACATGAAATAACTTCCGCCATCTTTCACGTTTCGACCATTTTGATACGTGGCTCTCTGAAAATTTGTCCTCTCATATTACACAAAATTACGGTGCAAAACTCGGAACTTGGTACAGCTGTGCTATGAATTTCAACCATAGTGTGTGAGTGGTGCTCGCTTTTAATCTCCACTCTTATTAATATTTTGTAACTGAGAGGCGATACTGATAGAACGAATATTTCAAGATTAATGAAAGTAGAAAGAAACACGATATATTTGCGGATCGTCTTCCTGCGACCGTCCTGATCGAGGAGTACGATCCTAATGACGTTATTCCACGCCAGCTATTCTGCTCGCAAATAGATCGGGGCCTTCCAAGATTTTCTTCGTTCGAGCACTAAAAGCATCCGTGCTAGTCAAGCAAAGTGGTTCGATGGTGCGAATAAAATACAAACTCAATTATCGCGATTGGGTAGCGGATGATATATTGGTGGAGCTGAAGAGAAGCGCGTCAAGTTAGACGAGAGTGGTACGCATTGACCGTATAACAGAGTGTATGGTCGGACAAGACTGCCAAAACACGCTGACCGCGATGGGTCATGGACAGGATCAGATTGCCCAACAGTCCCAGCGGGATCCTCCGACACTCTTGTCCCAGAAATATCCCCTAATTTTTGCGAGCGGTATATTTCCTGGAATTACCATAAGAATTTCTATAACGTTTGCCAGAATACCTGGAGGATTCCCAAGGCGGCGTTTCCGCGGAAAGAGCAAAGCTCCTCCGCGTTGCCTCTGAATATTCCACGTGCATTAATCAGAATTGCAAACCTCTCACTTATTTACAAAGGTATTAAGCGATATTAATGTCTAACCCAATATTTAAGACGGAACAGCGCTGCGGAAGGTAACTCAAAGCAAAGGATAGCGCTGCAAAACTACGAGGATAACGGAAGACGTAGCACGAGGAACGATCAAACGCCCTTTGAAAATAATCGCCGATCGAGTGTATCGAAGGGAGTAATGCGCGGGGTTTGTTCGAAAACAGACCGATGGTCCATCCGGGATTCCGTGAAACGGAGAATTCGAAGCCTTAGAAAAAAAAAAAAGAACGGACACCGTGTCAAAAATTTCATCGCACAACAGAAAAGCATACGACATATCCAAATATATTATAAAAATCCATAAAATCTACGAAAATAATAAAATATATAATAAAAAAATAGATAGAGCAATAAAATATACTCTGCTTCCGTCTTGGCCAATAATGGACACTACTTTGAATAATAACTGTATAACCGTATAACCAGTTTTTTTACGAAAAAGCCTCGAATTTTGGAGAAACAATACTGGCCAGAAGCAAGTTGTACATCTAATATAACGGTGAAAATTAAATCCGGATCGTTTCCAGCCTCTTTGGCAGTTAAACCGTGTCACGATCCATAAAGCAATTCCGGAGCTTAATTTCGCCGGTTTGTTTCCGATCGGTAGAATTCGGTGGAGAATTCGCCGAGTCGGATGACTTTGCGAATCAGCGCCGGGGTTTCCTGGCGTTCTTGGAAACTTCGAGGTCGGCGAATGGGCGCCAGCGAGTTCTCGCAGACGAATCCCACCAGCGCCGAATGAACTCGGCTGCGGGTCAACTGTACCGGAAGTAATTCGTCGGATAGAACCGCCGGATTTCTCGCGGATCCTTTTCGATTTAGGAATTACCCCTGGCAAAAGGTTCCTTTCGCTTATGCCGATACGTGCGCGCCTGGTAGTTCGTCTCTGTAAACCGGCGCAATATTCGAGGCTTTTCCCCCTCCTTCCCCTCATCGATGGTACTCGTCGACTGGAAATTCGCGCAACGAACGAGGAAAATAGACTCTTTGTACACGCGAAAAGCACGCCTCGAGCTCGTCGAGTCCCTCTGTACGGTGGTATTATTATAGAGACCCGTGTTTAGGATGATTGATTATTCCGAAAATATTCCTAGAGCTAGACTTTATTCTGCACCAAAACCGTGATATATGATGAATTTCGTTTTTTTTTTAATTATTGAATATTCTTATTTTTATCTTATTTATTATCGCGTAAACTAAAATGTATCATATATCTTTTGTCGTTGGTTCAATGCTGCTCGCCTTTCTTATATAGTTGCAGTACTTTTTTTTATATTATCATTATTATTATTATTATTATTATTATTATTATTATTATTATTATTATTATAGCGATGTGGAAGAATCGAGATCGATCGAAATTGAGCGAGGGACGTTTCACTTTCGTCGTTTTGCGACACTCTCGATATTGCATGGAGATTTCGCGATGAGATTGGCCGGGTCTCGTCGAGGATTTATCAAATGCCTCGGTCGCGTAATAACCGGTACGCAAGTATCCGTGATATGCCGAGATTGTCGCGGTTGGCGCAATGCGAAAATAACCGATCTCATTACTTAATGGAGCTTGAGAGGCACGATATGTTTACTGCAAAGGGTTCGGGGCGCATCGAGATATCAGCTCGGTTAGAAGGCAGGTCCCGGCGCCTCCAGGGAAGACAGGTATCCCCTTCGACGCTGAAACGAGAATCCATTAATCTTGATCCTCGATAATAACCAGATCCACCGTGAAATATCTCCAGGTATTTCGATATAGATAGACGAGCCATCGGCGAAGACACAATGTCATCCCTCTGAGGGTTTGTCCTGGGATTTAACGACCGAAGGTGTATCTCGCGACGATAAATTCTGACATCGATGTCGGAATTTTTGTACTTTTATTCGGTACAGCAGCCATCGACCCACGAGCGGAGAATAACAGGAACGCGGATTTTTGTCAGTTTTTATTTTCGTCCTCCTCGTACGTCCTTCCTACGAGTTAAACGTACAAGCTATAAAATCTGCACAAAACAGCGGTGCGGCGAATGGAAATTCTAGTTTCAAGCGCGAACATCTTATTCGTATCTCGCTTATCGATTTTTCGGGCGACCCACAAAGCGGAGGGAGCAAATAAGATTCCCCTAAACCGCTCGTAACGCGATTGTCGAATATTCATATATTGTATTATTCCGACGCGTGTACTTTTTGCACCAGGATCTACGCGTTATATTTTTCCAATATCGCGCGAAGTAAAATTCGCCTCGAAGATACCTGCGTGATAACGCATCGATCGCGAATGGATGAACGCGTTGTCTGGCAGTAGCGCGTAAATAAAGGAAATGCGTTTTGTTGACAATGCGGACAAATCGTTGGTAAAAAGTACGGTGCCGGTGGCCGAGGAAGAATTCACGGAAGCAGGAAAGCGAGTCCAGTGGATAATGAGGTCCCCATCGCGCTCTCGACGTTTAAAGTTAACTCGTTATTTGCGCAGAACAAAAATCCGCGAAGATCGCGGCTACTTATGTACCTCCCCAATATAAATCTCACGGGGGATCGGAGTTAACGAGCGCGCGGTCAAGTCTTTTCTAACAAGAAAAGATGGTGGGATGACGATGGAATCCCCGTTTCGAAAACTTCGATTTAACTTTCGACAAGTAATTGGTTCCAGCGGCCGTGGAGAGATGGATCGTGCCTTACCCAATCTATCTTAATTACTTAGCCACCATTTTCTTTCTCCAATTACGTTTCTGCGGATCAGCGTTCAAATATCAACCCTCGAACAACGACCCTTATTTGAATATCGCGTAACCATCGCATTTTCAATACAGTCGCGCGTGCATCGAAAAACAGCATTATTTTTATAATCGAAACGTACGAATAAAATTGAATCAAACGAGCAGTTTTAGTTTATAAAACTGAATCAAACATTACAGTTTAGTAAAAGCTGTGTACAACTGCTCGCAAGGATCGTTTGTTTAATTCATATGCATTTCCAGCAAAAGCAAAATCACGAGTGACTATATAGTATGAATGAAACACACCGACAAAAAGGACTTCTTCGATCGTCGATTTAAAATCACAATTCGAGGGGTGTCCCTCAATTTTATAATTCGACGCATCCAGATCGAGTTCGACCGAGCGTATGATGCAATTAAACCGAGCCCACCCCGTGCACCGAGTAAAAACCTATCGGGCTACTCGAATCAACGATAAATAGCGACTGACCGGTATATCCGCCGTTAATTGCACCATGCCAGAACCCAGGGGTATTTACGGCTCTGAAATCCAGCCGCGCCGTTGTCTCCTAGTTTACAATGCCACAGGCTAATGTCGTCGATGACACGCAGTTAGGCGGATGTTAATTCGCACCGCCCTGAGCACCGAATCTCGTCGGACTCAAGGAACCGGCTCGAGCCCGTGGCAACGGGCTAATTTGCGGCTGACGTGTGCTCGAAATACGTCCGGGGGTTATGCATGCTTTAAAATTACCCCGAGATAGACGAAACAACGCGAATTATTTACTCGAAAATCCCACGGCGCTGGTTGTTCGGCCGCGATCGCGCGCGGCCTTGCTCTCTGCCCGCTAGAATTTTAATTCTTCCTCCACGACGAGGCTCGCCCGAAAAGCGCTTCGTGGAAGAACCTGGTCGAGAGAAACCGCCTTTTCTCGGATTGTAAACTTTTCATCGACCTGCGGTATATAGGAAAGCTCGTGAATTTAGATGATTTTATTTTTATACATAAATGGGCGTCGTAAAATGTACGCGAAAGGTTTGAAAATTTCAAGAAATGTCCGTGTGCCAGCAAAACCGCGGGGGCCATTTATCCGATATACTATTTTATACATAATTCTATACCGTATATTTTACGACTCGATACAAAAGTGTACAATTTTTTATTATAAACCCGTAACTTTGACCAAAATTTCTTTTTGCGTGAATTTTGGAACATACGCTTTGATCCTTTGTCCAATTATATTTAACAATTGAACGTTAGCGGTTTTCGTATTAATTATAATCACTAAGCGACTCCCAACGTGTAATTGGTTATCGTTTGAATTCGATTAATTAACGTATAATCTTTGCAGTTAAAGCCAGCCACCAAGCGTGGAATATAAATATTCAATGATCTTTTTTTTACATTCGTTACATCAACATAAGCACAATTATCGTGTGATAATTCTACGCGCAATCCACGCCTAACTCATTCCTCATACACTCTTCCTCTACGCGATTCGAGAACAACACGATCAAAGAGCACAACTTACTCATCCAGCGCGTTATTCCAAAATCCCGTATAAAAAGAACGACGCCTGCCAATATCGAAACAGAACGATGACACGATAATGCATCCGCGCACTTGCGACACGCGGGAGTAAGAAACTTCCTCCTTTGCGGACGTTATTTCGGGAAAAAGCAACCACCGGCCAGAATACGGCGAATGTTTGGCCCAATAGAGCGCCGAAAATCTCCGACTTCCGTCATCGGTTTTCCTTTCGGCCAGTTGTTAACAATAAGTCGGGAGTTTCGGGCGTCCAGGCTCCGGGCGTGCAAGTTCGACCGGAACCAATATCTCTCTCGCGGTGACAAATGTCACTTGGTCCATGCGCTCGCCTCTCCTTTCTCCCCGCTATAGGTTACGCCGAAGTTCGTGACCGACGATAACTTCCATCCGACGAAAACGATGTCCCCCGTAAGATTGTCCTCCCCTCGCGCGCCTCCCTCGGAGAAACGACCGCGGTAAATAACGTTTTTGTTTTCCCCAGGAAACGGCGGAAAGTTTACGGCGAAGGAGTCGTTTAATTTGTTGGAAGCGCGAGGACAGCGCCGTGTCCCCCTCCTCGAGAGGTGCGCCGCGGCGTTAACGGTCAAATGGCCGGGAAGCGCCTAAGGAGATTTTTATTTTTTTACGATCCAACCCGCGGGACTTTTATGGGAAGGATAAATCCTCGCCGGTATCGTTTATTGCCCCGTCTTGGATTATTGTATCTGGAGCCGAGTGGCTCAACCTTCTCGAGAGCCCAGGACTTTGGCCACGTAGGAGCCAACCGGCAGATGTCGCGATGGGAGCAATCGTGACATCGTTGAGTCTTGGCCCTGCTCTCTTATTAAATGGACGATCGAGTAATTACGGATTTTTTTAAATCTACGAGACGAGTTTTTTTCTCGATGACCAGCTTGTTTTAATTGGTTTTGAATTCGAGAAGGTGGATATATAGCGTAAGCGCACTGGAAAGCGTTTGAATCGACTTGATAAAACTCGGTTTGTGGGTGTTTTAAAATCCGCAGTTTCTTAGTTGCCGATCGAATAGAAAATTAGTTGCCAATTTTCGAAAAAGCGATATAGTGTATCCCATTTATTTCCACGATCAATCAGGCCCCGCTTTGGGCTTTATTAGCTCCACGAAAAAGCTTTTAGTTTCAGTTTGTCGTTAAATAGACCGAATAGAGAATCGACCGCAAACCGCGTCAATCTCGGTTCCGAAATTCCCGGTTCAGAAATTAGCTGTCCATAGAAATGAATTCCTCCCGCTGGTCGGGGTTGCTCCTCGTATTAGTCAAACGAGACGTATAAAAATATCTCTACGAGCGCTGTCTGGCTTTCTTCCCTCTCCTCTTTTTTTTTTTTTCATTTTAAACCCCGATTAACGCGACCGGCTATGCTAATGCGGCGATAAAAGCGAAGCGGTAAAATGGCAATATTTCGCGAAATGTAAGCGCGGCCCTGACGCGACTACGAGCCGATATCGTTGCTCGAACGGATAAAAGTAACCGCGGTACGGTCTCTCATCCTTGCCCTGGTACCGGGCAAATGATCTCCCAGAAGGATATTATCCCCCAGAAATTGCCATGGAATTATCGATTATTTTATATTCCGCGAGGTACCGCGGAGTGCTTAAACGAACGAGGAAACGTCGAGGGAAAAAAAAGTGGACGAAAAGGAGCCTGGCAAAGAGTAGTACGAGCCGCGTGCGCGATTAATATAACGCTCGATTTACCAAGTCTTCGATCCTGAGCTACGTTAACATTCCCAGTGTATACGTTCCGCACGACGTAACGTAGTGGCACTTCGTAAAGCACGGAGACGGGCTCCGCGGCTGTTTTTAATGGTCCATAGCTCGCTAAGGGCGGAAACCTTATTAAAGATACAGCGCTCGCCGTGTACGCGAGACGAAATTAATTTTAGAACGGGCCATTCCCGTTTTATCGACGCTCCATCGCGAATTTATGGCGACGGTGCTCGGGGGCGGCGGCGGGGGCGGGGGGTTGACAAGAAATAAGGCCTGAAAATATCTCGCCTACCGAAGGACGAGCTTCCGCCCCTTCTTACGGATGTACTTTGGTCCACGGCGATTAATCACGATACAATATCCAGGGAGTTCCTTCGAAAATGTTAAAATACCGCACTCCGAGGCCCCTGGGTGATCAATCTTACTCAGCCGCGGATATCGCGCATTAGCTTGGCCCAGCAACATTCGATTTACCTGGCCGACACGGGGGTGGGGGAGGGGTAATTACGATTAATTGCCACTGGCGTAACCTGATCATAACGAACGTCCTTCCTTTTTTCCGCTTACAGGCACCAGTTCTACTTGCACTCGCGCCTGGAACTCGTGGAGGGAAGGCTGAAAGTGGCGGACTGGGTTTCGGTTGCGCGCCTGGTAGCTCTGATAGCGCAGGCCGATGGCGGTGATTACGATGCGCTATCGCCGCCTCATGCACTTTATTCCCAGTGCTGTCAGATACAGCCGACGGAACCCTGCGAGCCGAAACCGCAGGACTTTCTGCACCGGATAGTTCAACAGCACAAGGAGATTAAGGTTCGATCGTTTTCACCCTCCGCACGATCGCTCCACTTTTTTTTTTCTTCCCTCTTTTTTCCCCCCCAAATTGAGTTCGTGACCCAAACGCAATTCTCGGTTTAATTCTCCGCGTCAGAACGTGCTTTCTCTGCTGTTTCGTGAAACGAATTAACGGTTCCTCTTGTTTATGGGAGAAGACGAATGCAGACGTATTCGTGCGTGTGTATTTGAATGGGAAACGCTCTTTTTACATTCCTCTCGTAGTTGTAGTTGAGAAGACGACTAATGAAAAGCGGGGATTAATTTGAATAAACTGTCGTCCATCAGGGGATGAAGACTTCGACCGCAGAGTATTGGCTTCTCAAGGAGATCTCGAATCTGGACACCTTCGGTCAGGAAATGTTTCACAGCAAGTTCGGATACAACGGCGTCTCCATGATCGGGGTCGGGCCTCATGGCATCACGGTTTATCGCAGCCAGGACGAGGAGACGCAAAAGTACGTATATCTCGTTAAACCCAGACGTCGTGGCAGAACGCCGAGATAAGCGGCTAGGAAAGTGGACTGCATAAAAGCAAACACTGCACTTATCAACGAAAGCCGCGGTACGGAATTAATATCCTCTGTCGTCGATAGGCGACGGCACCTGCTGACTTCAATTCGCTCGCTACTATCCGCCAAAACAGCTGTCGCGTACATTCGCACTTTTCCACCTCGAGTGCTACTTGGTCCTGGTACACCGGGCGAAAGAATAAGCGTGGATAATAACTCCGTCGAGATCTTCTTAAAAATCCGCCTCGGCTTCTTGCCACGAAAATAAAGCTCTCTCTCTCGCAGGAAGCGCGCTCCTTTTGCGCCGAGGTCTCACGCCGAGTAATTTTCCGTTTACAGCATACCGTACACGGCGATCCAAAGCGCGACGTCGCAACGCCGGATGTTTCACCTAGTTTACTTGTCTCTGGACGGCGAGGAGACTTCCCTGGATTTCAAATTAGATTCGAGTCAATCCGCCAGCGGACTTTATCGGGCGATCACCGAGAAGCATGCATTTTACAGCTGCGAGACCGTCCGAAGCGCCGTTACCGCGCAGTTCATTCGAGATTTGAAGGTACATTCCCCCATACATATTTACATACATACATATGCATATACATATACATATACATATAAATATAAATAGTGCACACATCGATTAACTCCGTAAAAGAAAATGTTGGGAAATGCGATGAAACGATGTATATTGATTTTTAAAATTCCTGTTATAATAAAAATTCAAATATATAATGTAGAATGCATAAATACGGGTATAGTTTTCATCTAACGGCGTATAAAATTAATAAGAAGGAATAGTCCAAAAAAAATCAAAATGGCTTCTGAAATAAATTACTTATTATTCAATGGCCAAAAAAACTTTGCCATTTAACGGTGTTAATCTTTATTATTCAGGAAAGTTATTATGAATATAAAAAGTTACGACTATACCGAGTGCTTTGACGCTTAAATTTAAGATTTTTCAAAAAGTGGAGTTAATCGAGGTGTGCACTGAACGTCTCATATATATATATATATATATATCCAACCTGTCCAATCGCAACGCGCCTAAATCCTCGAGAAATTTTAATAATCAGGAACCCTTCCTTTCCAGGGTACCATAATCTCGATCTTCAACGAGGACTCGACATTAGGGAAGAAGTACGTGTTCGACATCCGCAGGACCTGCAGGGAGGTTTACGACAATGCCAGGCGCGCGCTCTATTGCGAAACGGCGACCGTCGCCCTGCCGGAGGAGAATGAAATTTTAGAGAGGCACGAGTGCGGAAATTGCGAGAATCCTAAGTGCAAGGTATCCGGAAAATCGGTTGGATAGCGTTAGGCACGTGGCCGCGCCCTATATACGGCTAAGACAACGGGTTCTCTTGAACTTCCAGGAATCCCGGGAATGTCTCGCAAGATTATTGGATGCCATGCTCTGCCGCATTTGTATGGACCGCAGTTTAGACACCGCCTTGTTTCCATGCGGACACGCGGTGGCCTGCCTGGACTGCGCCAGGCGCTGCGAGCGGTGTCCGCTCTGCAGGGCCGACATCGACCATTGCCGGACGATATACCTGCCGATCGAGCTGACGCACATGGACAAGCACAATCCCAGGGTGCCCACGGAGTCCATCGAACCTGCCTTCGGCAAGGCGCAGGCGGACGAGATGAAAGAGAGAATTCTGGAGAGCGAGGCTCCGGTAAACAATAACAATATTTGAGTACGGCGCGTCAGGCGGAGGACTGGCGCCTTTGAGAAGTTCATTAGGATCTTGATTTGTCAGGTGGAGAGGGCGTAGTGAGAGATGAGGGGAGAGGACGATTCTGTTGTCCGCCTCGAAAGGCCTTTGTCAGTCGCGGGATTTGCGTTTTACGATCCTTAGATTTCCACCCTCCTACTGCTTTTTCTCACCGTGCGAGAGGGTATCGGGTTTGCCGTCTCGGATGGATGTAACGGCGGTACGGCTCTACGTGATTTTTTAAAACGTTCTAAGTTCTCTGGAAATCGAGATACTCTATCGCTCTCGTTCTTTTTTTTTCTTTCCGTCGAGTAATAATGTGGTTCGTAGATAGCGGACATCCATGAAATATATTTGTATAATTTGATATTCAAAGTACCTTAATGAGATATTGTAACGACTTTCGTCAGGATAGATAATTCGCGGATACATCCAGCCCCAACATACCTCGGGGATATTTTGTATGTAAAGGCGATTTGAATATTTGACTGTTTTCTCATCGATCATCTTGCGTGATTTTAATCTCTAACGTAAATATGTGATTGTTTCTTTTTTTTTTTCTTTTTTTTTTGAAGGATATTACTCTGTCATTGATATACAAGGTGAAATATCTGGATGTGCAACAACTTTGTCGTTTAATAGTACTGTGATGAATATGAGGGGAAGAGGGGATGAATGTCGAGGGGAAGAAAGCAGAAAATTCGTATTAGTTTAATAAAATAACCATTGATTAAGCGTACTTTTATTTAATTGATGACCGAGAAGTGCTATTAGTAACATTGTTCTTAAAACACAATGTTGCCATTGCTTTGAACAATGCTATAATTTATATTAAAGCATATATAAAAGAGGCTCAGAAAAATAATTAATTTTTCCTGGAAGGAACTGGATCGGTGTTCTACGTTGGATTATATTCTCGTGATTTGTTTGAGTGTTTTTGTTGCTCGTAGATAGCTTATACGCTGTGTTTTCTTTTTGTATCGACTCTACTTTATCTTTATCTACCTTTATCAAAACCGGTGAACCATTATATTTTTAATATGGTATACATCATTCATTGTGCTTATGCAATAAGGTTTACAAAACGATCACTGCAACTAAAAAACGCATGAATAACGTTTTTTTGAGAAACGATTAGAAAACAACTTTGCGTATGTAGTCCAATCTGACGTGTAGTATTTATTTCAACGGACTCGTACAAATAAAACATTTTACTTTGTACATATGTTATTGTTTTATAACCATATATAAAAATAAAATATATATTAAGGGCTTGTATAAATATCTGCTTATATAAATTATAGCCGTATAAACTTTCTGACGTCATAATGTATAGACGAACGTTTGAATTTAAAACGCCCTGTAATATTGATTCTAAAAGATGATACGATATACAACTTCTGTTCCATTCCTTTTTCTTGAAACATCCTGTATGACAAGGAAATCTTATTACAGTAATATCTGTTTATATGTACATAAGAAACAAGATAACCCAAAGCAGGGTCAAGCGAGTAAAAGTCATAAGTTCACCAAATGTCAAATCCGATTTAAGACTCACTGCGTATGCCATCTTTTAAATAAGTCATAATAAAAGAGGGAAGTTAATTGACGTGCTTTGCACTAGAAGGATAATTAATGGAGTAAGAAGTCAGAAATTTCTGATTCTTAAGGGAGTATAAAAGAAGGCTGTTTCTCAAGTAAAAAATACGTACATTCGTTCTAAGCGCTTTATTTGTATTTACTTTACCCTTATGTTTCTCTTCTTGATCAAAAAAGATTCTATTGTTACCATCGCCAATAGCACTCTATGAACCTTGTATGCGTGATCAAAGTGAGAATGGCAAAGAGAATGAGAAATAAGGCAATCGTTATAGTCATTCATCAATGCAAAGCAGACCTAGTTTATAATTATTTATAAGGAGATAATAGCGTATTTACATATTACTATGTTTAATGCCTTTTTGGATGCTCTTCTTGAGTAACAGCGTAGTCTGTTTTTGCTTAGCTATATACCTAGCACTTTATATAACTACCTAATGCCCATAGTTTTTCTTAGTCCTAACATCCTGCCATTGATAATAACAGGACTACGCTGCTTATACAAGATGAAAGTGTCGATTTGAGTGATTTACATTCATTAGATTTAAACGCTATGATAAATACACGCGTAAAAATATTGAAATTGAAGTTAATAAAATAGTTCAGTGCGATGTTATGTCAGGCCACTGTCTTTATAAAGATAATAGAACGTTTTATCTGCCGAAATCTTGGATCACGATTTAATTCGTCTATGGGCTTCTACGCGTTAAAAATGAATTTCAAGAATGAACTGTATACACGTTTACCAAAATACATTATATTTGAAATAATAGCGGTGTGCAGCTCTGATCATAACAAAATAACTTTGTACCATTACTGCGTGTCTATTCGATAGGTATATAAAAACTAAGGATAATGACAACAACAATAATGCTATTACATTATAAGTAACAATTTCTTGTGATTAAATCTCTGTATAAAACATATAAGAAACGATTTAAAACAACGTAGCCGTTAGATCTGTATGGTAGAGATGAAAGATTGGAGAGAATGTATTTCGAAAAGTTATCATTTGCAAAGAGTATTTTTAAAGTATTTCCAATTATTTTTTAGTATTATATCAGGATTCCACTTAAGCAGTGGTATATACATATGAAAACAACACAACTTATAAGATAATTTTTAGCATACCGTGCAATGTCCTGACCTGTTGATTAAATACCATGAACCATCTGTTGTCGTTTGTTTTTCATATCCCACAGCTATAAACCTTAACCCTATTGAATCTAAAAACTCAGAATGATCGTAAAGTATTTATGTGTAATCCGTATTTCTATCCTTCTATATGATCTCTAGAGTTCATATCGTTACGCATATTAAACAGCGCGCGATCATATTGAAATATAGTCAATCGGTCTATAGGATGAAAAATTTCAAAGCTATTTTTCAATAATTCGCTTTCCGATATGATAACCATACCATATAATGAGAGTTATACGAAGCACTAGACCTTTTACACATTAAAATTTTCTAAAAATTAGAGTTGGAACATTATAACAAAGCACTTTATTTGAATACTAAAAAAATGTGCTATAATGAAAGGCACGATTATATCGATTATCTTTTTAAACGACACGGAACTATCACGCTTACCGTCCGTAGTTAATCTGTCCCACACTTCCTGAAGATTTATAATAATAATTTAGTTAAGGTATACATAAAATTCTCATATACAACGTCGCGGTAAATTATGACTCTGACAATATTTAAATATTTATTTACCTCATTTCGTAGTCTGCTGGCTGTCATATACGTGAAATCTAATTACTAATCTTCTCTTATCAGATTTTGGGATTAATTTGGATAGACCAGAAGTACTAATCAATTATATACTCGTATAAAAAAAAATAAAATTTTATACGTTCAAGAATCGCGTGTTTTGCGAAAGCGATTAATAAAAAAAACTTCGTGGTAGAGACAGCGTTTAAATCTAGCGCTGAGTTATTGTTGGCGGCAGGTCAGTTGTAAGGTGTATCGGCTGCGCATGCGTCGAGGAGGCCGATTGGCCGACGCAGCGGCACTGTCATATGACGAAGCTGCGTGGCATCATGGGAAGCGGATTGCAATTTTGCAACATGGCGGTGAATTGAGCCAAAGTCGCGGTGCTGTGCCATCATAAAATGTATTTTTCATAGTCGCTCAAGCTCTTTTATCATAGTTTTCGTGTACGCAACAGTGTAATACGAGATCGGTACGTGTTGGACGGTGCACAGTATATGTAAATATGAGTGTAACGGCGCACAACGTTGTTCCGAAGGTGACACCCCGCAACTCGGTGTGGTGTTCGAGCACGTATGGCAGAGACTAGAATCTGAGATAAGGGAGCTCTGCTTCGCCGAAGCGATACGTACCGTCAACCGAATCTACCACCACAAAGTAGCAATGTGGTGGCTACCACTCCCGAACTGTGAAAACGTGAGTGTTTTGTGAAAAGCGTAAGATACGCATACCAAGGTATCCTGGGTGCGTATTTCGGTAGCCACGAACAGTGTGCGGTTGCCTTGGGTGCGATCTCCAAGATCCCTTTCTCACGTTTCCCCTAGTGACTTTAACGCTCAGATTATCCTGACCCTATTGTATGCCACTTTAACATCTGACAGCCGTACCGACTTGACTCTCGATCGTCGAAAGCGTAATATACAAATCGTTCTTCCAAACGCACCACCATTGTACTAAATGCTCATTACGAAGTCATGTTTGCCCGACTTTCGTGAAAAGCGTTTTAAACATTCCATAAATTCAATATCGTTTCTCGTCCACCACTGTCAACCGTGTCCTCATTATCAAAAAATGCGTATTCCGGCCGATACTTACGAAAGTGCTTACCACCATGCTTCCCTCATATTGCATTACTAACTACGCTTAAATTCTGCGATACGCAGTCCCGGTGGCTGCACTTTGAGCACCTAGATCCCTAAGAATTTTGCTTTATTACCGATATCCGAAAAGGTTTTTTCTGGTTGGTGTCGGTAAACGTTGATGTAGCAATGCTCCAAAAATACCACATGTTACAGTATTCTAAAAGCATCACATGTTGCAGTGCTTCGAAAATGGATTAATAAGAACTGGTCATGCCAAAGAAGCTATTGTAGAGATTTAGGGCTGTATTAGTGACAGAATGCCTGGAAGATTGTATTTTTGTTTCAATTGAAGTAATATAAACATTGCTCCAATCTGTTTCATGCTTATAGAGAACTACTGTTTAGTATATCAATAGGCACACTTTTATTTCCATCTCATAATATTTAGGATACCCCCTTTATTATTGCATTAGAATGATTTTTTAAAGAATATTTAAACAAAATTATGCCGTGATCTTTGTTCATAGCAGATCATTTGGATTGATAAATGCTGTTTTGGATGATCATCAAGGCATGAATTTATCGTGACATATTGTATAGTGAGATGGTTTTTGTGTATTCACCAAAGAATGAGGTCACAGCTGCACCCAAATAAACTCATTTGCATACAATAAGGTTGCCTAAACACTGTGAAATAACTCTTCCACTACTTCCTTAATTTCTGATATATTTTAATATAAAATTTGTAAATAAATAAAGAAGCACTGCAACATTAACATATCCCACTTTGATAATCTTACTAATGTATGAAATAACGTAGAGCTGTACTCAATAAACATTTCTTTTATAAATCCCACAGGAATGTCACTACGGATGTATATGAATGCCTTTGCATTTTCAGATATGTACAAGAGTCAAAAACACTGTCAATCATTGTAATTTGTGATCGTGTATGCGTGCCAAACACAAAGATATAAGAGGGCGCTGAAGAGATCCAATGGTTTCCTGACATGATGGAAGGCAAACTATACGTGAAAAATGAGGCAGGACTGGAAGGACAATCGCTTAATAACCCACAGCCTACTCTACAGAACGAAGATGGTGGAGGTGCTCGGATTTGCTTTGTTTGCGGCACAGTGGGTCATAGCGAACAATACTGGCTCCGAGTGAAACCAAGTCCAGGTGGCGCTCCCAATGAACCGTACTTCCCATTTCTGGAATCCCACGAGCCACCCGCTGGATATCGTGGAGAGGGGGCTAGAGGTGGAGCTATTAAGGCGTGCAGTCTTTGCTATGCCTTGCTTTTACAACAATGGGAAAGTTACGAGAAAGATGCGAGGCCTCACAGTCAGCGAATTTATTGGTTAAAGAGATGCGACGGTGGGCCCTTTACCGGGGCAGAGATGGCTCTGCAGGGTGAGTACGCCGCTCAGGTTCTCGGATTAACCAACGAACAAGCTCCGCAGCTGAGACAGGAAAATCGACCGGTTGGAATATCTCCGCGGCTTCCACCGAATTCACCCTCGCCGAGAGTAGAACAGTCTAGACCACCGTCGAATTCCGTCGAATTGCCAAGGCCACATTCGAACACGGCAGAAACGCACAGGCATTTAGAGCAAGCAAGGCTTACCATGGAATCTCCGCATCAGAGACTCCAGTCACCTCATCAGAGGTTACAAAGTCCTCGGCAGCCAGTGGACGATTCTAGAATATCCAACGAAGCGGCACTGGATTTAAGACACGCGCCTAGAAGCTCGCCTGCGCCGCAACCTGCTTTACCCCCACAGCCCCAATGTGAGTAAGAATGCAGTTAGTATAAAAAAGGAAGGTCGAAAGCTGCAGATATCTACCCACCCTGCGTACACCCGTTCAGAGCATCTACAAAGTCTCTCTCAACGCTCTTACCCAAACTTATCTTTCAAATAACGTACAAACATCTCGTAACGTTGCATAAAGAATATTGCGGATACCCTGTCAAGCTAGTCCACAATAAAATATCGCGCCAATACAAACACAGAATAGATAGAACTCGGTGTGACATCACACAACGATATCTGGTAGGGATAAAAGGAGCTGTTCATACTCTCAGCCGGTTATCACGTATTGGAACGCATTCGCGGTAAATAAACGAATCTATGCGTTATTTACATTGGCCTTAGTCTTTTTTCATCGGCAATGTAAACGTTTGTAAGTAAAGGTTAACAGTTCTGCAGATAAGCCACAGGGCAAATCGTGCTCCGCGTGCGCTTCATTCAGCGTGCACGTTTGTTCCGAGCCGCTATCTGAAACCTCGCTATTGCGCTCGCGGTTCGCGCGGTGCGCGCATTTTTGCGACCCCCCTCAATTTTGATCCGACCGATCGGATAATCGTTGGAAAGCGTGCTCCTCCGATAAGCGCGTCGTTCCAATTTCCCGTTATGAAAACATTTACGCACTACTGTCGCCGTGAATTTGTCGTCGGCCGACGTTTAAGGCAGGCCTGATAAAGCCGCGAAAAATCCAAAGTAGGCCACGTGCGGCGCAATGATAGCCTCATAGGCGTGTAAAACGCAAGAAAACGAATCCAGAATTGAGAGCCGCGGTGGTGTAGTGGATAGAAGCTCCGACTGCCACGCGGATGACCCGGGTTCGAATCCCCGCTTATCACCTCTAATTTTTCCATGCGATATGTATACAATAGCCACCTTAAACAGAGTTAGGCCTCAAGCCAAATGACCTTAGCAGTCGGTGCTGAAAACGAATATATAAAAAAAAAAGAATTGCTTTTTATTGAGCTTTTAGTATTGAGCAGCAGCCCCTAACGATATCCTCCTTGCTTTAACGATTCCAGCTATCTACAGCGGCGGATCCTCGTCCAGCGTCGGCACCGATATCCTGGACCTCTCGATGCCGGACAAAAATTCGGTGACGGAGGTCTGTTACGTTTGCGGCGACGAGTTCAAAAGAGGATCGCTCAGTCATATCGCAGCGAAACCACTGCCAACGCCGCCGCATCCTTCTTCCAGCCCACCGGCATTCTTTCCCTCTCTAACGCTCCATCCGCGGCCAAGCAGAAGTCGACCCATGGATAGCGCTGGTCGAGTGCAGGTATACCGCAAACGCTTCCTCTATTTCGCTGCTCCCACTTCCTCGCGATCCTTTGGCCTTCCGGGAAAAAAAGGGAGAAGCGCTCTCGTCGACGGCCTCTTATCTCTCAGTGACGGCACTTTGTAAATTCGTCCTTATCCGATGTATTGCAGGCCTGCTCGGCGTGCCAGAATCACCTTTTGCTACAATGGAAGGCGTATACGCGGCAAGGCATACCGCACGACGATCGGAACTATACGCTTCGCAAACGACAGGCACCCGCAATAGACACGACTACCTTTATCTGCTACACTTGCGCTCTTGAGTACCCTTCGTCCAGTATTAGACTTCTTTATTGCTGTGCTAATCCAGAAAAGGAGGCGTACTTCCCCTTTATCTACTCTCTGAGACCTCCGCCAGGAGCTAGTCCTATTAGTCCTCAGGGAATGGTGCAAGTATGCTCCATTTGCTACAAAGCTATACCGCAAAAGCAGCAGGTATTCGGTGGTGAGAATCACGAGGCACTACCTGCCGGACAGAGCATGGATTTTCGGCAGCAAGGTACGATTTTACCAACTCCCTATTTCCTCTCGCTCGTATATCAGGTGTACAGCTTCGCTTCCACCGTGGCCAACGATGGACGATACTTTGAATCGTAAAACTATAACTAGTTTTTGGACGATAAGGCCCTAATTTAAGGAGAAAAAAAGCCAGCGGAAGCACAGTTGTATATCTAATAGCATACTATTAATTGCGCGTTCATCACGCATAGCTAATTGTACGATATATTTTACTTCAAGGTCCCTCGCCACGGCCCGCAGTGGCAAAGTCACCCGCGAATTCTGCTGGTAGCGATATTCGCTTCAAGCCATATGATCTAAATAAGTCAACGGTTGCCGCAAATAAGCAACGCAATCCTGCTGTAAAAGCTCCACCTCCGGGCCAACGGAATTCACCGAGCAACGGGCCCGCCGAAAATGGGACCGTTGCTCTTGGCCAAAACTATAGGTGCTATATTTGCGAAAGACTATATCCTCGCACTCACATGGAGTGGTACGTACATATATATGTACATATATATATATCGCGGGAAAATAAATACCGCGCTCTCGCGCGTGGAACTCGATCGATGTTCCCGTTCCTCTATTGTCTTCTTTTTTCTTCTCTATCCGCCTCAAACAGGTTGTCCACGAGTCCCGAGGGGATGAATTCGCACGCTATGCATTTCCCGTGCTTAAGAGGGATGGCACGGACTTCTGAGAATGCTTGTATGGATAGTCATGGAAGAGTGCTAGCTTGTAGTCATTGTGTGAATCATCTTGCCCAACAATGGGAAAGCATGGACGCTGAACGTGTTCCTTTGGAACGTCGCAGGTCGGTAGCTCTATCCATTCGCACGCTCGACTCCGTATAACACGAAATTACAAAACGATGTTTCTCGAAATCTAATTCGCAAAATCAAAATTGAATCTTGAAATTATAAATTACGCGATTATAAAATCAGCCTATACAAAGAAGTATATAAACACTATAGCTATAACTCTCCCCACGACTGGACGTTTTCAGGTATGATATTCCTAGTCCACATCCAAATGGCGATGTGAACCGGTCAATCGCCACCCCACCGAGTTCTAGTTCAGACCGAACGTTTGGTAGTAACCCAGGCACATCGAGCAGTTCCATCTACTGCTTCCTATGTGGCTTGCACAGTGACTTGACCCTCGCAAGAGTCTTGTACGGCCGTCCTCAGGGCCGCAACGCCCCGTTCTTTCCCGAATTACTGTGCCACCAGTCTCCACCGAACGCCGAGCAGCTCAGGGAAGACGGCTCCACCCTAGTTTGCACGTTCTGTTACCATTCACTTCTGGCGCAGTGGCGTCGATACGAATCTCTCTCTGGCAGTCAGCAAGTGAACGCTGCTGAAAGACAGTACAATACCCATGACTATTGCTGCTACGTTTGCGGTATTACCACGTACAGGAAGCGAGTCAGAGCGCTGCCAGTGAAGGACTTTCCCTTCCTGAGGTATCATCGACAGCCAGAGAAGAGTCTCCTGCTGGAAAATGGCGATTTCGCGGTCGTCTGCTTGGACTGCTACGAGACACTGCGGACGCAGAGTCTCGAGTACGAAAGATGGGGATTGCCGGTTGAGAAGCGCGAGTATAATTGGATAGTGCAGCCCCCACCGCCCGAAGATAGCCCAGATGCAGCCATAGCCAGATTACCGTCTGGCGAACGATCCGAGAAGGTGGTAAGTCTCCCGATAGGTGAATCTTGGAGGAAAGAAGTCTTTTTCTTTAAATAATACCGTTGAAATTGTGCGCGTATGTTTGGCAGGTCCCACCGACCCTAACGGTTAGGCCCGCGCGGAAGAATTGCTCGCCCAAGGCACCCGACAAGAAAGCTCCTCCAAAGGTTCCGGAAAAAGAACAAGGTAAGTGATTTGAGACGTATTTGCGAGCGCTCATCGCGCGGAATTTATCGCTATTAATCCTCTGAATCGACGATTTACTCTGGAATGTCACATCGCTACATGGTTTCAAACGTCGCTCGCTTAAACAACTCGGTTTATACGGTGAATTCATTATGATTATCTTCCAACGCAGTGCGATAATAGCCGGTATATTATGAATCGAGGATAAATTCGTGTCGATACGGTTTTTCCCCTTTTTTCAGGTATAATCAGCTATTTGATTCGCATTTATCGTGCACCATTTAAATCAGAACGTCGCCGCCGCGTGGCTTTTACTTTAACAATCTAGGTAAAACAAAACTCCGACTTACCCATTGAAGAGGAATCAACGTTTTTCCTCGAGCGTTTTTTTCATCCTCCTTCCGACTAAAAATATACGTACAAATGCTAGATACCCAAGTACCTTGGGCAGCGAAAAATATTCCGGCCTTTAACATTTGCCAGACGTACGCAGATTATCTGCCCGTATTTCAGCGTTATCTTCACCCCGCAGGCACACACTTCCGTGCCCGCGCTGTGCCACTTCACTCCTATACATTGGCCTTTCATAGCGCCAGTACAATTCCCGCGAATAACCGAATTATCTCCTGGATTCCGAGGGAATCAGGACCGGCCAGGTCGTTAGCCGTTGGCACGAGTCTCCTCGAATCATCATCGATCATTGCGCGATCGACTTTGCTCGAAAATAAGGACGCGAGGACGCCGCGTCGCGCTCCCTCGATTTATCCCCATAAACGTCTTATATCACCAGCTCTATCCAACGCCCAACCGTTTGTCACGGCGCAGCGAGACTAAGGCAAAGGAAGTTAAAAAGCGTGGAATCTCCCCGACTGTCAACGGCGAAACAACGAGCGCACTCCTCATCTTCGTCCTTCGCGGACCGCTCTCGAGGGGTGGGAATCGTATATATATGTATATATATATATGTATACGCGGGGAGCCGAACAAAGACAAGTCGCGGCACCGCGAGCAGAGGAGGGAGGGGCGGGAGGGGGTGGGGTTGAGGAGAGTAAGGCTGGCGAGAGGATAGAGGGTGTAGGGTGGAAGGTAGAGGAGGGGGTGGGTGAGTGGATGAGACGTGAGTGGAGCTCTTAAAAATCCGACAGACAAAAGGATACTGACGGTCGAGAACCATCCAAGAGGAGGGCCTGATGGTTTGCGTTCGAGTGAATTCACTCTTTTTATCCTCCTTTCGTCTTATCCCTCCCCCCCGCCGCCGCCGCCGCCATCGAGCGCGCTGCCTTCGGTACCTCGAATTACGGGCGAGAAAATATCTCTTCCCCGGCGTAAGACTCGCCCGAGGTTACGATCGGCCCGAGAGCGGACCGAAGGTTTCATAATCAACGCTCTTTGAAGTTCGCTTTGTAAACGCTGCCGAACGAGGCAGAAGAATTTGGCTTTGACACACGGGGCCCCTGCATGCCTGAATTCTCCGACTTCGCGGACCCGACTGTTAATTAAGCCGCCCCTCCCCTCCCCCCACCCCGAGCGCCTCGTTGTCCAGATTAAAATCATCAAGATTTCGCCGATTATCCCGCGGCGTTGGCACGAAGCGAGGCGCAAAGCCGCCCTCGAAGCGCCGAGGTATCAGTCGCGGATTGGCCCGGCGGAGAGATCGCCGGGGGTGGAGGGGTGGTAAATAAAAAGCGAGTATGCTAATCCGGTAAGCGCGGGGCGATCCGAGAATTTAAGGAAGACGTCGAGATGTCATTAAGCTTTCGCGAGGAGAGCCCTGTTTGCGGCGGATTTAACCGGGGTTACCGCGATCTGTATAATTTTCCTATTACCCCAGGCCAGGCTAGGAGTCTGGATATTTTTTAAGGAAAAATACCCTCGCCGGTTTCCGGAAATCCCTGCGGTTGGCAAACGGCGCCGCTTAGCTGCGCGACGCGCGAAATCATCGGGACGCCCTTCCTCCCCCGATTGGAAACAACCGCGAAGCGAGCGCCGTAAAGTGAAGTTCCTTGGACGACGCGGTGGACCCTTCTTGGCAGCCGGCCGAGCTCTCGATCGTTACTAAGAATGCGGAACTCGAGGCATAAGGTTATTTAAATATTCTCTTTAACCGAATATAATCCCGATCCTCCGCGCTGGGATTCGTGAATCTAAAAAGACGCGCCCGCCATCGGCATTGATCCCTGGTGTCGAGAAAGCGCACGCTTTAGGCTGTAAAATCCGTAAACCTTTGGTGGAGCCTCCGCGAGAAGAAGTAATCGAGTTGACTTCGATTCGCGCGCGGTGAAGTAATTTCGAAAGGCCGAGCGATCGATTCCAATGGGGGAGGGGGGATTAAAGAGGCGGCGAAGTGTCCTCGGAAATTGCAAGAAATTCGCACGTTCCGTTCCGCGGACCGTGGAGCTCGAGAGCGAATGGGGCGTTGGATTTATGGGGGGCGGGGAATAAAAGTAAAGGCTTTTCGCGGTTCGTCAAGAACATTACGGCGAACTTTTATCCAGCTTTTAAGCTCCCGCTTGCCGTATATATTTTTACCTTGAAACAAAATCTCGTTGGGGAAGTTGCCCCGCCGGTACTGGCCCGTAACACTTTTGCCCCGCTCTCCTTTTCTTTCCATTTTTTTTTCTTTTTATCCCTCGCCATGGCTTACCTTCCGCGTACGTGCCCCCAACAGCGGCGCTGAATTTCCTCCGGTTCGCCTCAAGAAATCGCGTAAGGCCACTCCTCGGACCCGCTATTTAGGGATCGTAAACTCACACTCGGCCCGTCGAAGTTATTTTTCTTTTTAATCTAAGCCCAACGAGTATGTAGAAAGCGATGCTAAACGGCCAGCCCGCGGTTATAAATAGCGAGCGTTTCACACACGTGGCGCATGCCCTGCGTTTACGGCGTAAATGAAATAACTTTTTAATAATCCCTCTCTCTCTTTCTCTCTCTCTCTCTCTCTCTCTCTCTCTGTCTCTCTCTTCGTTTCCCTTTTATCGATCGCGATGCGTCGCGCAATTTAGCATTATCCGCGACTCGAAGATAAACGCGGCTATTCGTTTCACCGCGCTCTTTTTATTTTTCGCACGTCCAGATAATCGCGCTCGTTTATAAAACCCGGTTCGATCCTATTCGACTCCGCGGTGCGTATCCCTCGGCCTCTCGATAGTCCCGCTCGTAAAGGCCCGGTTATCGATAGCGCAAGCGTCCTCCCAGAAGATGACGGGGCAACTTTGCGCTTACGACGGATCGGCGCGATAAACCCGGCCGCAAATCCCGCCGTTTAATGCGTCAAACCCCCACGGCGGGGGCTGTAAACTCGCGCCCCGGGACACCAAGCGCGAGCACGTCTCTCCCGCGAGCCGCTTAAGTTTCTCTCCTCCCCCCCCTCCCCCTCTCAGCCCAAAAGCCTGTCCTCCCGCGCCTCCTGGAATTACTCCGCGGCCTCGAGTTTCTCGAGGCGAGTAAAAACGCCCGACTTCCGCGGGCCGCGCGCCCCGAGTAATCGAGAATTATTATCCGCGCCGACGCCGCGTCGGCCTGGGCGCTACATTTTTAATGTCCGTAATTTACGAGGCAACTCGGAGGACCATAATCTCGCTTCCTCCGCAATTCCTCGCCACTCTCGCCTTAAACGATCCCGATCCTGGACTTTCTATCATCCGATTAGCGGGAGCGAGAGATCGACGGAGGGTGGTCGTAATTGGAATCTCGTGGATATCGCGTCCGGGTTCGGGGAATAAATTCGCGTCCGATCCTGAAGTCGGGACTGGAATATCGATGAAAGTACTGGCGGGATCTAAATGTCGAACGAGTTGCCAAGGTGGGGAGAAGGATAGAGAGAAAGAGAGAGAGGGGCGCGTGAGCGCAAGAGATTCGTAACTCGACCTCCTAGATGTCGGCCAGGTGGAGAAATATGTGCGCGTACAATACGATCGTCAGCATCAGGAGGTCGATTAAGGTCGGTCGATCTGGCTTAGGAGGAGTGGATGGTTCGAGGTGTCGGAGGGACTTAGCGAGGGGCTTAGCGAAGGGGGGTTGCCCTCTGCCGGTGGCGAGAGAGGGGCGGCGTGGGCGGGGGAAGAGGAAAACCGAGAAGGAGGGTGTAATAGGGGTGGAGAGGTGGAGGAGAAGAAGGGGCTGTAGGAGAAAGAGCAAACGCCCGCAGCGTGACACCGCATTGCGCCCACTTGCCAACCCGCCCAACACCTAAATTCGAATTAGGGAGCCAGCCCCGTCGTTCCTCGTCAACACGACCCTCCTGTCCCGCTGAACCTACGGACAGGACATCGCAGCCTCGGCTTATACGTATATACGGTCTACCATCCTGGCCCTTGCGGCCCTCCCTTGCCCTCTCGAGGGGAAGACCGATCAGAGGGAGAAAGAGAGAGAGAGAGAGAGAGAGTGAGCGAGCGAGCGAGCGAGAGAGGCGAGGTGCTCGTTTTCTTCCTTCTTCAGGGATCGATATCAACGTCATCGACTGCTTTGCCGTTCCTTGTCCCTCGAAGCACTACACCGACCGCGGCTGCTCGCGTATTCTCTCTAGGCACGCGGCCAAACGGCTCGATTTCGGTCCGCATTTTCTACCGCGAAATTGCCGCCAGACCGCAACTTCGACTATCTCCCGCCGTATTTTCCTGAACTATAACATTCTCGTTACTTAATCGGCCTTTGCGGATTTCTTGTAAAGAGGGGAGGGGGGGGGGTTGGTGAGGAGGAAAGTTGTGCTGCGTACTGCGGTGGATCTTTTTTCTTCTTCCCTTTTTTTTTATATATATATATATAAATGGTCGTGGAAAAAGTGTTCGATTGGTGGTTCGGAATCTACCTTAAACAGTAGGTCCTAGGCCAAGTGACCTTAGCAGTCGGTGCCGAAAAATGAATTTAAAAAAAAACAAGAGCTACAGTATACACATCGCATGGAAGAACCAGAGGTGGTGAAAAATGAATTGAAAAAAAAAGAAAGTGTTCGATCCTGGAGAGGATGGATTTGGTCGATCGTGGAAGTCGTGTACGAGATTATCTTTCGTTCTCTCTACGCGAGGATTATCGCGCGCACGGGAAGTTTTTTTTCCCCCGCGACGGAAGGAAGGGGTGTGATTTCCACGGGGGTCGTCGATAAGTTGGGCGTCGGCGGAACGCCTTTTAATTCGTAACCGGCGATCTCGCGGAGCTGCTCGACGGTTTAATCAGATACCCGTGGCAATATTTACATTTTGATGCCTCGCAGGGTAATGCCGCGGCGCTATATATATATACTCGTATAACGCGCCCGTGCGCGGGCCCCTCTGTTGGCTCGTGTTAATAATTAACCACCGGCTGGCGTGCCGAGTAGCCTTTGCGAGCGCTCGCGGTCAGCTCCACGGGTCGTTTCACTCGGAGTAACATTCCAGTTACGCTCTCTCTTCTGCTTACCGATGCGGCTAACGCGAAACCCATCTTGGGCCGCGCTCCCTGCCGAACAGGCGTTTCGAGTCTTTCTTTTTCAGCGGTATCAAAGGAAAGAGCCGGCGAAAGGCCCGGAAGGCCGCGCCTCCGCGCTTCGACGATCGAGAAATCGGTTAGCCAGCGCGGTAGGCCCCTCGATTTACGAGATTTTCGAATACCTGGAAAGCACGATCCGTGGATGATCGCGGACTGGCCCGGAAAAAAAATGGAAATTCGCGTTAGGCTCGTTGGCGCCGCGGATGGCTCGCTTTTAGAAACTCGCTCAAAGTGCGTCGGTGTTCGGCTTTGTTACTCCCGTAATGCTTCGATGAAGCTTGACGCGTCGCGCGGTTAACGCGGAATACTGACGTTACGTAACCGTGTTCACCGTGGCGAGCGTCGATGCGCGTTTAGCGGTTTATTCTCCAGCGGCGATCTGGCGAGAGGCTCGAAAAATATTGCATCCTCTTCCTCCTCCCGCTTTTTTCCACGCGTACGCTACATCTTCGCGCGAGGATGACTTTCCTTTCCTTCTGCGAGGATTCCTTCGGAGGTGTTCGCCAGCGGTTTCGCGCGATAAGAAGCGATTTAATCGTGCTACGGGGAAGGGAGTATTTACATTTCGATCTCGCTGCTTAATGCCATTATGCCCGGGGCGAAAGGTACGTGGAAACGCGCTTTTACAGTTACGCCCCGTTGTTCTGGCGGACCGCGTTAATAATTAACCCCGGGAAGTTCCGCGACGGGTAGCTTTTGCCAGCTTTTGCGAGCTTTCGCTCACGGTTGCACGCTCGGCTTCACCCCGTATAGCGTGCGAGTTAAGTTCTCCGGCACGCTTGGCGGCGCAAAAAAGAAACTCGGTGGCAAGCGGCGTATAATAAGCGCCCATAGTCCCGCAAAGTCGTTGTCTACCTCAACGGCGCTCGAAGGAACGATCCAAGGATCTTCCGAGATTCGATAAAATTATGATTAGCCGTTAACGGTATCCGACGAGTATACTCGCCATGCACGAGCGCGAATTTTTTTTCTTTAATATCGCGACGCGTAGAATGAAGATGTGCTCTCGAGGAAACTGCTGTTTCTTCATTACGAGTACGATCGTCGTTTATCGCTAATGGTTTAATCCGAGGGAATATCTTCGTTCCTTCGACGTACGACGCCTGTATCGTAGGGTTAATCGCGCGAAACCCATCTTGGAGGTTAAAGTCCGGGTTAAACGCCTTCCAAACTCAATCCCACGAAGCCCGTTATACGCGACTCATTAATCGATGGTCTCAGCGAGCAGTTTTATTCCCGCACTTTAATCGTTCGATTTAACGGAGTTAGTATTTCGGTCGACGGATCGACATTTTCGCGCGAGATGATCGATCATTTTCATCCACCAATTCGTCGCCCGAACAATCGAGCTTTACGAAATTTATACATCGAATGAAATCGATATCAGGAATATAAGTCCGCGAGCCAAGTCGTTATACCCCGTTATACACAATTACATACACCCATCATCCATTCCTCCATTATTGCCAAAAACATTCGATTCCCTATAAATTAGTCGCGAGAACGAATAAGGAGAGAAACGAGGTTCGGCCCGAGTAAGGTCAGAGTGCAGCGGGTAGGTGCGATTCAAACAAGTTGCACGGAGGATTATCGGGCGTGGGTCGATCGCGTGGCCGCGGAGGGTGGTTGCATCCAGGGTGAATCGTCCTTAACGTCGCATGCAGAGCCACCCTCGCTCGACCGTGATAAAAATAATACAGCTTATTAGCCCCTGGGGGTTGGGGGGGGGGCGAACACGGCCAGGCGAGTTTGTACGCCGGAGGTTTGCGCGCGGGGTGCGGAGGAGGCGGAGGAGGAGGGTCGAGAAGGGGCGGAGAGGATAGGCCGAAAGAGATGGCGCGAGAGAAGAGGGTTGCTCGTGGGCAGAGGTGGAATAGGATAGTCAGGCTTCGAGAGGGGGGAAAGGAGGGCGAGGGGAAAGTTCCCTGTCGCCGCCACGCATTGATTTTGCCCGACAGACAGCCGCCTGTTGGGCTCTCCGGCTCGTGAACCTAACTGTTCGCCGTTTGCTCGTGCTCTCTCCCGGCGCTGGTGCTCTGTCTGCCTCCTTCTCCCTTTCTCTCCCTCCCCCGCCCCTCCTCCTCCTCGCTCCTACCCTGTCCCCTGGCTTCTACCCTCGTTTTCTGCCTCTCGACGACCCGTACCACGGCCGGCTGCCTTTTGCGCCGAGCCACGAGCCGGATAGAGCCTGCGAAATCGGCTACGAGCGCCGGGGGATATTGGTCGGCGTCTTGTATCCGCGCGCAAGAGGAATCCCGGACGTCTATCCGATAGCGCATGAACGAATAACGAATATCAAAACTCCCCTTCGCGCTCTCCTCCCGCGGGAATGCTCGTGGATTAAAATACGTTTTTATTCATAGGCTGTGGGCCGTTTAAAAGTTTGTTTTTGTAAACGCTATAAAAGGAGTCTACATCGATATTTCAAACAAAATTTGTTTTTACCGCGAAGCTTGGAGTCTCCGATTTAAGAATTTTCAGACTGACCGGCTGTTGAAATTTCAAGCAAATCGGTCACACCGGTGTTGCTGTATCATATAATTTAAAAACGAGCCAGTAGATGGCCCACCCTATATAAAGTTTATGGGATAGGACCATCGAACAGGGTGGTTGGTGATTAACGTCTTTGGAATTATTTGACGAACTCGATTGGTCAGGAAAGTCCTTGGATCGGGATACGAAAACTCGATGCCGGTGATACCTCATCCCTCGCACCTTGGAAAATTCGAGGATTCGGTATAGCGGATGTATCGGGCGAGTGCAAAAGTTTGCGCGGAGTTTCTCACAACTCCATCTATTGAGACTCCGCACGAACTTTTGCGCTGATCCAATACTTATGTGGAAGCCTCGTGTGTATACTCGACTATTTTCGAAGCGTCGAATAGAGCGGAATAGAGAGGAAGAGCCGCTTGGGATCGAGTTGGATCCTCCTGATCGGCGTCGAGGCCCGCACGAGGGACGCCCGTCCCGTCCGATGGCGTCTCCGCGTCGTTTGCGCGCTGCATACTTGTTGCCCGCCTCGAGGCTCGATCAGCGGGGAAAACATCGACGTCCCGGTGCCGCGGCACCGCTGCACTTTCGTCGCGCTCGCTTTAATCCGCTGGCATGGCCGCGCGAAGGAATACGGCCGTGGTTATCGGCCAGACGATAAACTTTAATGGCTGTATCAGTTTATTGGGTCGCCGACTCGATAGTCGCGGGTGCTTTCTTACAGGGGGAGATTAATTGCAGACCGAATGCGATACGTTGTCCGATCTGGGAATGCGGGGGAATATATTGTGATACCGACGGAGCCGGTCTGACGTAACCGCGAGTTAATTATTCGCTCGTCGGTGCGCCGCTTTTAAATATCAGCCTTGGAAATAATCGTCGCGCATCGATCATCGCTATTGTAACAAACTTGACGGACAAGATAGCGCGGTGAATTCTACGGTTGTGCAACCTGCGCGCCGCCCCCTCTTTAACGATTATTTTTCCCGGTTAATTTTCCGCGCACACTCGAGGCCGGTACGCGCGATCTCCGATGAAGCCAAGATATACACGCGCAAAGTGCAAATAGCCGCTTGTTGCGCCGCAATTTATTCATCGCGTAAAACCGCGTTACTCGCTGACTTTTCGCAAATCGCTCTCAAAACTTTCGACCCCTTCGAAAAATCCTAGCTCGCCAAACGCTCGTGGTATTCCCACGTACCCACTTCCAAATCTCCACGAGACGATCCTTCACTTTCCTCGCGCCAAATCAATACTTCTCCGGGCGCCTTTAAGGAAAATACCTCGGCGCGAAACGGAGATCTGCCCTCCCGCCCTCGCGCTCTATCGACGGTCCGAGGGAATGCCCGAGACGCGCGAAACGATTATGCATCCCCTGGCGAGAGCGTGCGGGAGAAGTTAAATCCACTTTCCTGAAATCCGGCCAAGCAGGCCGTGCATTTGCACCGGCGGCGCTGCCGGATACATATCTCGGGCCAGGAACAATGATAACAAGGTTAGCGAAAGCCGAGGATCGTCGCGCCGCGGAGGAGGCGCGCGGAATTATTCGCGAAAGCCGCCGACTTCCATCCGCCTCGAGCCCTTTTCCACCTTGCGCCATTCGCACCGCCCGCCTTCCCACCCCCTCCCCGCCCCGCGCCGCGCGTCCGAGGCACGTAGCGCGGGGAGCACCGTGGGGGGATGACGGCTGCGGCACGGCCAGACCCGACGGAGTGGTTAGATTTCAGGGATGGCGGAGGGGGGAGGAGGGGCGCTCGGGGTTCCAGAGCGCGTGCCGCTCGAGCGCCAGATGGCCTCGAAAGAGCGAGAGAAGGATGTAGCCGGTAGCTCTCGGGTGTACAGCGTGTTCCACCGCGATATCCCGGGGGCGAATGGTCGTGTAAGAGGGAGAAAAAGATCGGCCGTCCGTCGCCCGCTGAGATTTCGACCCGCGCTTACCCACGGAGGGTTTGTGGAATCGTACTTCGCGATGACCGCGACGTGGGTGGCGGCGTCCCCCGCTTCGTGGCGGCCAGCGATTCTCGGGTTGAAAGGACGCGGGATAAATGGCGATGACGTCCGAATGGAGGACTATTTCTACCCTTCTCCCCTCCCGTCCTGGCGGGAGATTACGCTTCGAGCGTCGACCGTGGCGACAGGGTGGACGTCGCATTGTGCTTTGGAGGAAATCGTCGAAGACCTAATTTCGAATCGGCTCCGTACATCGACTTACCCCCCTCTCGGTTTTCCACCTTTTATATATCCAGGAAGTATCACCTTTGCAAAAAATACTCCTCAATCTCCGCGAAGACTCTCGCGAAAAATCGTAGTCGCCTGGAAAATAACGATATTCATTACCCCCTCCCTTAGTCTTCGACGCTGCTCGGAAAGAGCGTACCGATAAATACGTTATCCTACGCGCATCGATCGATTTAAAATCATCCGCCAAGCGCCGCGCTCGACTTTCCACGCGAAGCAATGTCCTCCGTCCTCGCGAGCGGCTACGCGAGGCGGGCGACAATGACGAAGAGAGCGCTCCGTAAGGAACGAGCCGTCCCCAGCCGGCGGATACGTATCTCGAGGATCTACGTAATCGCACGCGACGGTTTCTCCTGCCCGAAAAGCAATCGCCCCCCCCCCCCCTCTCCTCCCTCTCCGAAAGCTGGTTGAGATCACGCGATCTTGGCCGAGGTAACAGTACGACATCCGCGGTGGTGGCGATGGCGGTGGTGACGGCGGTGGTGATGGCGGCGGAGGTGGCAGCGGTGGCGGTGGTGGTGGTGGTGGTGGTGGTGGTGGGAAAGGGACGGGGCCGAGCGAGCCGAGGCCCGTCGGTGGAGGGACCTCGGCCGCTCTTCAGTCGAGTACCAGCCGCCGTTGGTGTCGCATCGAGGCGGTCGATGCGCCCGTGCCGCCACGTGAGAGAGAGAACGAGCGTCTCGTTAGTGATGGATTTTCTCCCGTGCGGTGCGTAGCCGAGAGCAAAGGGAGCGCACGCGCAGACGGAGGGACACTTTGAAAGCGGCCACCCACCCGACCGAGCCGCCCCCCCTCCCCCCTCCTCGCCCCGCTGGGGACGTTCCGGGGAGAGACGCGCGTGAAAATATATCCTCGTCGTCTGGCGGCAGCGCGCCGAGGCATTCGGTCAATTAGTCGTAATGGCACGACCTGCCGCGTCGGTCTCGGCCAATTAAGTGGTGATTAGTGCGCGGACCATCCTCCCTCCGTGTCCCGCGGCATCCTCGCGCGCGTATACGATCCCTCTCCCTCCTCATTTTCCTCCGCACCTCCTCCTCCTCCTCCTCCTCCCCGTCCAGAGGATCGGCTCCGTCCCTCTCGACGAGGCGGAACGACGAGGCTCTCTTGGCCCTTGCGAGCCTCCGAGAAGGGCTCCCTCTCTATCCATCTCCCTCTATCTCTCTCTCTCCCTCTCGCTCTCTCCCCTCCCGGCGCGAGTGTATGCGTGCTCGAGGCCGTAAATCACGCGTCGACGGCGTCGCGCGAGCATGGCGCGATGAATGATGACGCTCGTCGAGTGAGCAGCGCCGAGAGATTTCGCGCGAGCGTGCCCGACGTCCCGTGAGTACAACCTACGCTCCTCCGGATTCGGTGCGCGGATAAGCCGGTACGCGAGAGCTGCTACGCGCGATAAGTAGTGTGTGTGGCCAGGCACGGTGAGAGCGCGCTCGCCATCGCGCGAATACACGCCGCGCAGCAGTGTTCTTCTTGTGCCGGCGCGGTGGGCCCAACAGCGCGGGACCGACGGATGGACCTGCCTTAGGAAGATGCCCGCCGAGCGGAGGGCCGCCAAAGTGAAAAGGCCCCGCGCGAAACTCGCCTCGTAGCCTCGCGTGCAGGATCGAAACCACAGGCGAAAGCGGAGCTCATCCGGAATGGACTTCCGGGCGCCGCATCCACTCGTGCACCCCTCGCACGCGGGACACCCCTACTACTACCCAGGTACATACGCGCCAGGGCCCCGAGGGCCCCCTTCGACCTCGCACGTACGATGCACCGCGACGGGGATATCGAATCGGCGCTCTCAACCACCGTGACGAGCGTTCACGTGCGGTGCACGTTTGTCGGCTTGCCGCGTGATCCTCGGATCGTGCCGCACGTGCATGCACAATGCCCCGATACGGCCATTATACGAGTCACATGCGTTCGTTCGCGGAAGAGCGTCCCCGCTTCTTCCTCGTTTGCGCGCCCTCGAGAAAGGATTTGGCCACCGAATTTTGGTATTAATACGGCTTCTATAAAAGCGTTTGATTCGATACCCTGGATTAGAGACCACGATCCCGAGGAAGGTCGTTACGAACGAGTCGATATAAAATATGTACGCTCAACCTCGCGTACATGTATATACAGAGGGGTAATTGCGGTGTCCCTCTTCGCGCAACCGATATCCGCGAGATCCGCGGAGAGAAGTCGACGCATCGAGTAAGCCGATGAGGAATGGTCGAGATCGATCTTCGGTCTCTCGTCAGCTCCCCCCCCCCCCCCGAGCTTTTAAGCCATGAAGGGACTTATCTCGCGCTGGAATTTCAGGGATCGATTCGCGATCGTAATCCATCGAGGGCTGGGGGAGGGGGAAGCAAACGAATCGGCCGTGGAGAAAAACAGAGCCGAGCTTAACTCGGGCGCGTACCGCAAAGCCGCGCACTTCGCCGAGTGCTGGCAATTTCCTTAACTACCTCGCCGTACTTCGCCTCCGGTTGGTCGCCGCGCGTATAATTTAAGTTATCGCCTCCGCGGAGTTCATGGTAGGAACGGAACGCCGATGTAATTTTATTCGTTTAACGCCGCTCCCCGGCTCCCCCTTCACCGCGCCCCCCTCCCACCAAAGCCGCTCTCGCCCCTCCCGCCCTCCTCCTTGATTTTCATTATTACGAGCGGCGCGATAGCGGAGGAGCTATCGCGTTAGCATCCGCGATAAACTCGCCGTTAATTTCCGACAGGCGACCCTTTCGAGCGCGGGAGTGCGGATTCCAGGAGACTATATCTCGCTCGACGCGACTCGAGGAAGCTCCGCGAGCTCCTCCAGCAGGGTCGTTGGCGAAAATCCTCGTACCTCCTTGCCTCGTCCCATCGATAACCGTGGTGGAACGATCGCGGAAGCTCCCGAATCGACCGTAGGAGAGCCTGTGCGCGGTGCGGTGAAATTAAAATCGACGATAAGAGCGGCCCGTTGCTCGTCGCGACACCCCGTCCAAAGCGCCCCTGCGTCCGCCAGAGGGGAGCGCTCTTCCCTCGTTATTAGCCCGGCATAACGTCATTAATCGGGGGCCCTGTTTTTTTATTTGTCGGGCTTCGAGCGTCGATGGCAAATATTTGCACCCTGGGTTAGCCGTTATCGGCTTCGAGCGTACCGGCCCCGAGCTATTCCTACAGAGCGCGCACCCTCCGTGCGCTCTTCTCGCGCTCAAATCTCGGCCCAATAAGTTCGCGAACGCTCCAGATCCGAGGATCGGCGCGACAATGCCGCCGCGATAACGACTCGTCGCCAGGATTCGCGCGACACCGAGAAACCGCGAGTGATTTATAGGGAATTTATGGAGCGCGCCGCTCGGGGAAGGCAATTCCCCGGATTTGTTCCTCGGCGGATCGATTTTGCCGCGATTTCCATCCGCCGCTCTGCGACTACCCTGCCTTCCTAGGCGGCGCTAAGCGCCGATTATCCCATTTTTCTCGCGATTCCCTCTCTCGGCCTTCCGTCGTTTTCAGCAGGAGCCGCGGGCGATAAAACCAGCTGGACATTCGTAATGCCGCGGACGCCCAGCGAGCTCGCTTTAATTCCCGTGCGCCGGCCCGACGACGGATATCGAGTATCGCGTCTCCGACCGCACACGAAGCCTCCGCCACCACTTCCACGTTTCCGTCCTCGTTCCGCCAGAGCCCCTCCGTCGCGCCTCCCGCCCCCTGGAAAAATTAATTATCCGTCGATGACGAGGGATCCGTTGGCCGCTCCTTTTTTATTCCCCCCAGCCGGCAAAAATCGCGGCCGCCTACCGTATTTTCGCACGTGATATCGCGCTCTTCCATTGGACGAAGGGGGGGAGCAGGAAGAGGGCCGGGATCGTTAAACGGACGTTTCGCCGGATTATGGGGGGATTTAGTTTTAAAAGAGATCGGCACCGCCCCGCCGGGATTAGCGGGAATAATTCTTTCCCTTGGGCGAATTAACGACGTTGTTGATTCAATGTAATTACCCCTGCCGGCCACTCGTACCGACCAATGCTTTTTGTCGCTCCGGCGATTCTGAAAATTCGATAATTTCCAGTCGTTAGCTCGGCCGCGGATTTCGAAAGACCTCCAGCGCCGCGTTGCCCTCGGATTAATCGGCCAACGCGGCTCCTTCCCGCGCCCCGTTTGTTTAACGTTTTGACGCCGACTATTTAGTCTGGAAGCAGGCCGGCCTTCGAATAGCGGGCGGGCGCGGTTTACGTGCCGCGTGGAAAAATTCAGGAGCGTCGAGGAGAACTTCCGAGCCGGGCCTTTGCGGTGGACGCGAGAGCTAAACATCTTCATTCGGCGTATCGCGGCAGACCGACGCTCGCGTTTCACCGCATCGTCCGGAGGAACTCCTCACGGTTTCTCGCCGAGTACGGACTTGTCATTAGGCCCCTCGTATCGATTATCAGCGGGTAATTCGGTTCAAGGAATTCGCTTCCCTCAACGAGAGCGCGCCGCGTCCCAGTTAACCCTCCACGGCCGGAATTGTATCCGCAAATTATACGACTCGCGAGGCGTTCACTTTGATATTTCAGGTCGACGGTGCTGCCTCCTCGATCGTTATTGGTTATTTCAGAGACGTTGTACGATCGAGGCGTCTTCTCGTGCCAAAGTATAATCGGTCAAATGTCGATATATTATCGTCTGACCTGAAAGTTACGCGAGCCCGTGGAAGGTTAAATCGGTCGACCCGATCGTTCTCGATCGTCAAGGAATCGTGGCGACGATTGTTGAAAATCCCTCGAGCCGCCAGAACGATCCTCGCGGCCGGTTTCGGACGTGGATCGTGCGTTCGATGATAATCGGCACACGCGGCGCGAGGAGGCCCCTGTTCCCGTTATTAATAACGCACAAAGACGGCCGCCATCAGGTGCGCTCTTCGGGGCATTTAAGCGGCCGTTTATGCGGGCTCGTAAGCCTTTTACAACGGCGAAGCCAGCCGCGGTAAACCGTCGCTGAGTAGCGCCCGAGGAAGGATGCCCGGAGCTGGATTATCTCGCATAATTCTTCGGACGCTCGCACGTCCACGGAATATTGAGGGTTCGTTCAAAGCTCCCGCGTAGCCACGAAGGTAATACCCTTCCTCTCTACCACTCCCTTGCTCTGTATTTTTTTAAAAATTTATTTTCGATGCCCACCGTCGAAGTCGTTTGACCTAGGACCTATCGTTTAGCCCTTAGAGTGCCACAGCGATTTTTAAGGCAGCTTAAGAGCGCTGGTATTATAGAACCAATGTTTCTTATCGCGGTAGGTTCACTTGGAACGAGATGCCTATAGGAATTCGTTCAACGCGTTTTGTTGAGCATTCGTTCAAGCTTGTTTTGTTTTCTTTACCGCTCTTTACTAGATAAAAATGCATTCGTGGCCGATTTTCCGTTTTTCTGTTTATCGTGTTCTAATGAAATACATTGATCCTGTAACGAGGGAAGATGAAGTAAAGTTTAAATAAATGTTCTACGCTGTCAGCCACCGGTGGCTGACGTGGCATTTTAAGGGTTAAGGAAGTCCGAGTCTTTATCCACTCCTTCGCTCCGTCCATCTCTCCGTCGAAATCAGAAATATCCTAATTTCTGGCGAGAATAGAAATATTCCATATTCACCGCTCGGTCCGTGGTACGGGTTGGGTATTATTAAAAATGCGTGGGCGATCGTGAAAAAAGTTTCTCCCCGCCTCCCTCGCCTATCATTCGAGGAGACCAAATCGTTTGTCGCGAGACCGAATTGCTCCGCCGATATTCCGAGATTTTCCTTTCACGGCATTCCTCCCCACCCCCCGCCCTTTCTTTATTCCACTTGCATCGCCCGCCCGAGAGGGATGCACGACGAGGCCGGGATTCTTCCGCCATTCTGGAACGCTTCCCTTCGGCTCTACTCCGGCATCGAAACGCGAAACGGCGAAGGGGGTAGAAACCACGCTCCTCCTTTTGTGAAATTGCGAACGACGTTTGCGTCGAATTCCGGATAGTACCTGGAGTCTCTCTGCGCGCCGCTTTTGTCGTAAATATTTTTCGTCGCGAGGATCCCTGGACAATGGGAGATCGGGAAAATTGTGTACGCGAACGCTGAAGTTTGAATCGGTCGCTCTTAGAAGGGCATAGCCGACGCGAGAGATTTAATAGGGGCGGTATATGTTTTTTTTTTTCGCGATATTCGGAACCCAACCATCGCTGGTAACCGTGTAGTTGGCAAAGGGACGTATCGAGCTTGCACGAATTATGTCCAAAACTCAACCGCGGTCGCAAACTGACGGAGCAAATGGACGTTACGCGTACGATGTTACCTTCCTGGAAACTACCGTCAATTTGAAGGCACCTCTGATAACGCTTATCGCGGCACGGTCTATTTTTTAGAATAACCGCTTCACTCGTTATATCGAAATACACATCCCAATGCGCGTCTAAGTACGTTATAACTTTAGTTGCCGCTCGAATAATTAGGCTGATAAATTCCAATGTTACGCGCATAAACGCGTATCCCCCCGCGTACACTCCTCACTCGTCATTGGTAATTTCCGTGAAAAATGCTCCGAGGAAGACCTTCTTAAATTACGTAAATGGATAGGTTTTACAAAGTAGTCCGCTGGACGACAGTAAGGGGATACTCCAAACCGTTTTGTTATCGGGCTAATTCGTCGAAGGCGGGGCGCGCTTATGCAATGCGACAGTCGAATGGCGCGGGCCAGCGCTTATTTTTCCCTTTCATAGTCCGTTAGTCGATTTACCGATGCACGAAACTATCGCGCACTCGGCCTCGGCTCCGGGAGTCCCGCACCGCGCAGAAGGCCCGCCGTCGGGCCTTGGGGTTAAATCCAGTTCCATTACGGGATCTCCGATCCGGGTGGTCGCCCAACAGCGTCTAACTTGGCTAATTCCTCTGACCTCCTCTCTCCGAACGTTTCTCTCGGTCTCTCTTCGTACATTCGCTCGCGCAAATTCCTGCCGAACTGAATAATTCGACGCGCCGCGCTCCGGATCGATCTCCATAATGGCAAAATAACGCTCAAAGCTGCCGGTAATGTTTGCAGAGAGCGTGTGGGCATATTAAGGAATATGTGGGCGCGCTTAATGATCCCGGCCGGGGAAGAATATCGCGATATCAATGGGATTATACAGCGGGCTGCTCTCGAGCGCATTCGACGATGATTTACGGGATTTTAACGAACGACCGGGACACCTTGGCTACTTTCCGGGGCACGCTCCTTTGCCTTTTCCTCCTCTTTCCCAGTCTTTTTATCCGGGCCACCCGTGCGGCACTGTAAATGTCTCGCAAGGCCTCCTCGGCCCTCGGACCGTAACGAAGTGGAACGGGCGTAAAAACGAGTGGAAGACAATTAAGTAGGGTCGGAGGAGAGGGAGAGGAGGGGAGAGAAGGAGCCGGAGAGACGAAGGAGGAGAGGGGGAGGGAAAAAACGGAAGGTCGACCACCTACCGGCCTGATAAAGTCCATTACCTTCTCTCCCACCTCCCGATTCTCCGCGCGATTTCTTTCCCCATCCCCCTACCACTTTTCTCGTGCCGAATTCGCGTACCTCCTCCTCGTTCCTCTTCCTCTTTTTTTTTTTTTTTTTTTTTTCATTCTTCTCTCCTCTCCGGGCCACCGCCGCCCGTCTTACGGGCTCCGCACGGCCCTCGGGAACTACACTCGCGATCGTTTATTTACGTTTATTTTGATCCCTCTACCTGCCGCCAGGTCTCATAGAAAGCCCTCACCCTCTTTTTTCCCGCCTTTCCCTGGCGCTCGAGTTCTCCCGGCTACGCCTATCGCGCCGAGCCCACCTCTCGCTCGCTCCCGTGGCTCACTAAATAATTGCGAGCCGGCAGCGTTACTTTTTCTTCTTCCTGTTCCACCACGCCCGACAAAGGGCTGTTAGAACAACCCTTTGTTGTGCCCTCGCCCCAACCCCCCGTTCCGGCCTCTCTTTTCCACGAGCCTTCCGCCGCCCTATCCTCCTGGCCCGTCGCGCGCCCCGCTTCCACCCCTCGCACTCCGCTGAGCCCCCTTCCCAGCCGCCTCGATGCGCCCTTTGTGCACCGACGTCCACGGTATTTACAAGCGCCATTCAGCATCTGTCGATTCACCTCCTTCGCCTTTGCCTTATACCCTCCCCCCCCCCCCCCTCCCTCTTGACTCCCCGCGCACCGATTTGCAGCTTACCAGGCCGCGCCGTATCGGCTCGGGGCAAACGGGCGCGTCCCCCTCGTCCCGGTGTGGATGCACCTTCAGGCGTCCCGCTCGTAGCACGGGGACTTGAGCACGCTCCGCCAGAAGTGCCGTCGTCCTGCTTTTTCTCCCGCCCCCCTCCCTCTCTTCTTCTTTGTCGAGCACGCATGGTCTCCTTCGAAGGCCTCCCCCTCCACCTGACCTCCGCCCACAGCTCTCGCGCCCCTCCCCTCCCCTCCCCTCCCCGCCCACTCCTCCATTTTTCTCGCCCTCGCCACTTTCCTCCCGCGGGAGTACGCGATGCGCCCCGCGTGCGCGCGCATGCAAAATGCATGCCTCCGTCCCGGCGCGAGTGTTTCCCCCGTTATATAACTCACGTACGGCGTCACCCGGCACACAACCTCCCCCCTCCCCCCATGTCCCACCGCGGGGGTAATGGAGAGCCGCCTGTGGATGGTGGCAAACGAAAGGCGGGAAGGGCCGTGCTTTATCGTCGAAACGCGCGCCTTATGGCGTCCAACACCATCGGCAGCGCCTACCTGCCGGCTGTAAAACTTCTTACTTCCGATTATTAACGCCCTCTAACGCGGCCCTTACGAGCCGCCGGAACTTTTTGATCTAATTAAGCCGCCTCGCTGGGGCGCGCGGGAGAAAAAGTCGTGTAGCCTTCCGCGAGAGGGACGCGACCGCCTCCCCGCGGCGTTGCCCCGCGATCGTCCTTTGGGGATCTAGGCGAGGCGAAGGGCGATCGATCCTCTTTCCCCCGATAAATGGCGGGACGATTATCAGCCAGATCGTGTAATGCGAAAGGTGGCAGTATCAGGTGCGAGTTTTACGGGTTAATCGATGAAGGCACGGAGCCGTAAATCGCCAAGGTTACGGCTGCCGCGGAAAGTGGGGAGAGGTTAAATTGCCATAAATTGCCAGTACATTAAGCACGGCTTTTGTGCCGTCTCTCGCTGTCCGTATTCCTTTTTTATTCCTCTCTCCCCCGTCTTCCCATTACGCGCGCTCATGGCGGTGTCGAGAGAATATCGATTATTTCCGTCGTTAAGGACGCGTTTCGACGGTATCTCGCGCGGGCGGAAGTCGCAGCCGTTTCCACAATACGCCGCCTTTGTGTAGAGCGACGCGTTTCCGGTTACGAGCCGGTGACATATGCCCCATTGAGTTACAGAAATAGGCGGCGCTCCTACCGAAAACGTCGAAAGAGGGACGTTAGACCGCAGAGGGCCGTGGATAAAAATCCCCCACGTTTCCGCGCGCGCTTGGGGCTCGATCGTTATTCCCATTCGGGGCTCGCGAGTGAGCGATCGAGAGGTACGAATTACAGGAGAATTTTAGCGCTCGCCGTCGAGAGCGGAATTAGCTCGATCATGGTCGGTTACCGGGATTTTCGGCCGGCAATATACGAATATCCAGGGTAGTGCTTTATAACCACCGCGCTCGATCCCCTATCCGCCGCGAAATAATCGCCGCGGGGGGATAGAAGAACCCAGGGACCATGAATTAGGTATGACCCACCCCACATCGGAAACTCTCCCCTTCGATTTCGATCAATACCCCAAGCGTGGGCGCGGGAGAAGGGATGAAGGGCTGCACGCCGCTTTCTTCCCTTTCGGGCTCTCTCCACCGACGTTTTTCTTCCCTTACCAGAGGGAACACCCTCGAGGAGTCAAAGGCCGTGCCCGTGGGAATATAAATCAGGCGGAGGTCCTTCCCAAACAAGCGCCGGCGGTCGAGACCTCTTTCGAATTAATTTATCAGCCTCCGCGGAATCCCCGCACTCGCGCCCCGTGAAAACTTTGGCCCCCCTCGTCCGGCCGATGGACGAGCGCCTCCCGATGCCTTCGCGAGCGCACCCTCGCCAGCGCCGGCTCCCTTCCTCCTCGTCTCCTTGTCCTTCGCGGAGCCCCTTTCATGGCCTCGGCTCGAGAAAAAGGCCCTTTTGGCCGGTCGCGTCCTCTACGCGCGCATAACGGCGCCGCATTCAGCCCTGCGCGATATAACCAAAGCCATAGAGGGGGAATGGTATCGCTATATTCCTCGGCTTTTGAGCCGCCTTCATCTCCTCGTGCCGGCCCACTCGCGCGCCTCGCACCGGCGCAACGACGGCGGATTGCTGCACGGCCCTTTCTGAAAGATCAAATATTTGTTTACTCGCGCCACGCAGCGCGAGAGGAAAGGGCGGGGAGGGGTTGGGGAAGGGGGGAGGGACAGGGAGGGAGTGAAAAGGAGGGCCGCCCTGTTTTTATCTCTCCCTCTCGTCCGCCCGCTATGGCCGATTTTCCTCGGCTCCTTTTTCTCCTCGCCCTGCTCGTGCCTCTCGACCCTTTGAGCGGCCCGTGACTCATTTCCCGACGCGCGTTAATTAAATTTCAATCCTCTTTCGGCCGAACGATGGAGCAGGAGAGAGGGTGGGGCCCGCTGTACTCTCTCTCTCTCTCTCTCTCTTCTTCGTGCCACCGCGGCGCGATTCTTCGACGGCCTTTTCCCCCCTGGTGCGCCGTGCATTAACTCTATTGAAGGAGGCTAACTTCGTTCTGCCAAATTGCGACGGGCTTTTTTCGGCACGACTCGCGCCATTTCCAGGGCGTCGAGTGCGCGGCGTACGTGGGCTTTTTTTTCTTTTCTTTTCAACCGGCCGGAAATTCGCCCGCGAACGACTCGAGACGCGCGCGGTTCGCCGAGCCGCGAATCGACTTAGGCGAGCCTCCTTTTACATACCGCGTCCACCGACGCCCCTGCGCGCCGCACGTGTCTTCTATCCCTCGCCCGCGCGATTCCAAACTACGTCCACGGGATACGCGAACGAGATCGCGCTTTGCGAATCCGCGGATTATATCGCCTTATGGTGGCAACGTTGGACTTCCGCAGGGGGCCTTAAAATTTTTATCGTTTCGCGCGGCGGTCGTCGTTGATAACGTTCGCACAATCGCCGCCCGGGACTTCCACGACGATCGTTCTCAAACCGTGAAATCCTTCTTCCGTCGAGGTGAGCGGATGAGCGATGAGCGCCTCCGCGGGGATAAATATTCCGCTTCGAGGAATTTATGCAATTTATAATTCGTACCGCTGAGTTATCGCGGTACACATGTGGCGGGTTGGCCGTGCAAAAGGTATCGCGACGTTCGAGGAGGAACGGAGGAAAGTATCCGCCTGCGGATAAAGGTATCAGAACCGATAGTCGGATGAAATCACCGGCAGGAAACGCCCTCGACGTTCGTACCGCTCTTCTATTTCTCCTTCCTTTATTTCTCCTCTTTTTTTTTCTCTTTCCTCGGCGTCGTTTCCTTATTTTCACGCCGGCTTGGCAAAAGGACCGGTCGAGGGGCGATGGGGGGAGAGAGGGGGGGGATAAAGATAGAACGAGAAGGGAGGCTAGCCAGTGCCTCGTAGCTGCCGTTATAAATTACGGGCGCTTTACATGATCGCACAATTTATGGCTAATTCGTAATCATTAGAGTCACGCGAGCCGTTATAGGGCGGGTTCGCATGTTGACTTCGCGCTGCGAGTTGATAACCACGAGGCAGAGGCGGTGGTGGAAGTGGTCGGTGACGGTGGTTATGGAGGTGCCGGCGTCCTGCTACGAGCGCTGTATTTCATTGGATTAACGTAACTGGCGAACGGCGTTTGCGTTTCAATTACTATGCGAATTTACGATTCAATCGCGCCTGCGCCGAACGGGGCTCGAGGTGCCGGAGAGCGGGGAGGGGGGCGGGGAGGAGGGGGGAGGGGGCAATGGATTGGAAAAATGGGGTGGGGAAAATCATCGCGATGAAATTAGCGGGACTACTGCCGTCAGCTTTTACCGGTATCAAACACGGGAGGGTCGTTATATGGGCGTTTTTTAATCGCGGCCGGCCGAACGGCCCGCCCGTAATTTTTATTTGCTCCTTCGGCACCCGGCCATTTGATTTTCCGGCCGCACCGCCGCTGATTCGCCGCCGGGAAGCTTTTAATCGCATCATAACGCATTTCCACGGGCGGTGCCCGGGACGTTTTGCAAAATCGGGAGAACGTAATTGACCCGATCGCGCCCGGCATTATAGCCGCCTGTCGAGAGAGCTAGGGTGGTGTAATGGATCTTGGGCAGGGACTCCCGCGCGGGAGAATCGGGTTCGAATCCCGCCCGTCGTCGATGATTTTTCCATGTTACACGTATACAGTAGCTCTGGCGGTTCGAAACCCAGCTTAAACGGAAGGGCCTGGGCCAAATGAGCTTAGAAGTTCGTGCCGCAAAGTAACTTAAAAAAAGAGGTCTCGCCCTTACACGGCACACTAATTTCGATTTTAATCATCTTAACGCTAAATTCAGCAAAACGATCGCTGAGTCGTTTCTTAGAAAAATTGCTGTACTTCGTAAGCGGGCATTTAGTGAGATCTTTCATGATTCTGCCACGAGAAGTATCCTTGACGATCGCTTCGACGTTAATAGCCCTCTGTCTTTGAGGATACGCGTGGTATACATGAACATGTCCAGAGAATCGCCGGTAGGTTTGGTCCTTAATTAACGTCCGCCTTCGGCGTCCCGCCGGTAGCTTCGCGCTATTTTGCATTTTTCCCCAAAACTCGAGGGCCCGCGAGGCGCCTCCCGACTCACGGAGCGTGAAACGTATTTATTTGTCGATAAGCTGCTTATAGGACTCCGGAGCCGGGAGGCCGGGATTTCCATGTCGACCCATTGTCTCACCCTGTGGGAAGAGCCGGCCGGTGGTTGGCAGGTCTGCCGGTCCCTAAGCCGAATAGGATTTCCCTTAAAGCTATAACTTACGGGGAGGAATCGGGTTGAGCTAGCCAATGCGATTTCGTGTGCGTGTTTAACCGCGCTTAAGCCCACCCCGCGCTGCTTCTCGGCTTTTATTTTCCTCTTCCTCTCTCCCCCTCTCTCTCTCTCTCTCTCTCTCTCTCTCTCTCTCTCTCTGTACGTCCGTCTCCGTTCCTCTCTCTCCCTTTCTCTCTTTCTCCACACACGTTATTAGTCACCCGTGACACGTCCTTCGTGTCGTGGTTACATCTCGGCGTTTTGCCAATAACGACCAATCCGAATCCTGGCACGTACCTGTGTATTCGGGGCGAGAGGGAAAAGAAAAAAAAAGACCGACATCTCGAAGTGACGATAATTAACGTCGGCATTGTGTCAATGCCGTTATCTAGAAGTTTTAGGTGCCGATGTATCGCGCTCTCGTACCGCTGCCAGCGTGCTTTTTCAAGTGGCCTTAACCGAGCCGTCGTCTCTGTTTGACTTTGCTTATCGCCGTGCCAATCGTTATTTTGACAGAACGTAGGAGTGACCGATGCGCCGCGCAACCTACGCTCGTGGACGATCGTCGTTGCCTCTTGACATTTGCATCCGCGTTTCCGCCAAGATACCCTCGTCCAAGACGCGTTCCTCGTCTCGTTCGTTCGGCGAGGCAGCGCGTAATCGAGGATCCGCCGACCTTGAGGATCGGGGAAATACCGAATTATACTTGGAGCTCGTTAGTTATATTAGCCGATAAGTTAAGGCGACCGTATATTGAATACCGCGTAAATGATATCGGGAACGAGCTGTGCCAACGGTATATTTTCGGAGACATTAGGTTTTCAAATAAGGGGATAAAATAAATGGATGCAGGCGCGATACGATATCTGAGGAAATATTACGCGAAATATTTAAGCCGCGATAGGCCTCGTCGTTAGCGCTTATCGTACACTTTAAATTCCAAGGAACGTTTAGACCCGCCGTAAACGTTACCTCGTTCAACAAAATGGACGATTTTTTGCGCGAGCTATTGTTAGGGAAAGAAAAGAAATCGGAATCTTTTCTCAACTCCTCGTCTCACGATCAGTGACACCGACGCACACCGTGATCCAGAGTCGAGTGTCCTGAATTGTATTGGAATTAAACAAAAAAGCGAAGCATGGAATATCGACGAGGGTCAAAGCGTGGCCGCGATTCGGCGAAAATCGATGTATAACCAGCCGCCTGGTCATTATTACGGTTAAATATTCGACTCTGATTCGCATTACGGCGAGAAAAAACCGGAGGGCAAAGTGTTAAACCATCGTTCTCCCTAATTTCCCAGCGGGTATCGGCGCGATAATTATCGGTGGATCTTCAAAGCCTGAAAATTTCACGGCAGCGCGGAATAGCGGCTAAATACTATCTCGTTAATACACGAGGGAGCATTATGGGCGCGCACGCTTTAACCTGCGCCGGAGGGGCGCCAGAGAGTCGAAGCTGCAGCTTTCGATCGTAATGAAAATTGATGGCTCGGCTAACCGCGTTTCACGACAGTTGCAGCTGCAGGCGAACCTTCTGGCAACTTCCTCGATATCCCATCCGAGCAACTGGTCCGCATGCCCGGCCCGGTTGTTGCGACACTCGTAATAATCGTTTGCCCCTCGTTCCTATCCCACGCCGCGCTTTTTATCGTTTACCTTTACGATTATCGTCGACGTTAAACCGCGAGCCTTGCCCGTAGGCGCGTGGAGAAAGACGGATAGACGCGATAGTCGGTTGGTGAGAGAAGGAGAGAGAGAGAGAGAGAGAGAGTGAGCGAGTGAGCTACGCGACTGGAAATCGTTCCTCGATAAACGCTTCGAGAGTTATGCGGCAAATTCCGATCGAGTGAAAAAAGGCCATTGGGCGGGTGCCTAACGACCTCGAATATTCCTCTCTGAGCGCGCCGCGGCATTTTCGACTTTCGAGACACGCGCGCCGGGCCGATATCGGCCGTCTAAAATACACAGCGTCGATCCTCGGATCCTTATCGTCGGTATCTCGGGTAACGATCATCGTCGTTTGCATTGCGTCACCCACGGCCCAGGAATATGAGTGGCTCGTAACTCGACGGGGCCGCTTCGTCCTGGTGCCGTACCTCGACCGACGGATCGGGGAGAAAAGAACGCGGAAACGCGCTCGAGGAACGCAAGATCTTTTTTTTTAAGGGAAGATCTGTTTTTTACTTTTTTTCAAATTAATTTTCTGCATCCGTAGTGGAGGCCATCCACTATATCACCATAACTCTATTAATAAAGATCGCGCTGCATTCGTAATTACAAACGGCCGAAGGGAGCCTGGAAGAAAATCAGGCCGCGTCGCGAGTCCTAGAGCCGCGCAGGGTTAAGGTACCCTGCGGTTCTCCGTCTCGTCGCGAAACCCCATCACGAAACGTCACGGCCGATAGCGGCTCGTATCAGCGCCAACGACGTGCCGGGGGAGGCAAAGAAAGCGTTAAAGCCACGAGAACGCGGCCAGACGTCGAGGGCTGGAGAAGGATAAACGCTGTTACTCGATAGCATCTTCTCCTGGCAGGGGTGCGAGAGGGTGAGAGAGAAATAGAGCGAGTGACTGAGTGAGCGGCGGAGAGAAGGACGGAGAGAGGGGGTCGAGCGAGAGAGAGAGAGAGAGAGAGAGAGAGAGAGAAAGAGAGAGAGCAAAAGCGGCGCGTTTTGCGCGAAGGCGAATAAGCGGCCGTCAGGAGCGTATCGCGATGTGGAGAGAACTTTTATCGCTCGTCGTGCTATTTCCGTTCGACGGGTTCGCGATCGTCGTCTCGCAGCATTCCCGGCCACGAGGAGTGGGAGAGGGGGGGGGGGGAAGACGGAGAAGCCGACGTTTCTTTTTCGCCGCTCCTCGAGGCGATTGTATTTCGCCGGCGGGGACACGCGAATGGCCGGTTGCCAGTCGTCGTATCGACTTAACCCGAAGGAGGTTAACGATTTAGCGGGGACTTATTTGAAAAGATACGCGCATCGAGGCGAGCACCACGCGTCTCGGAAGCAATCGCAGGTGTATCGTGCATATTTTTAATTCAACCTTAAACGCACCGCACCGATATTTACGCGTACGCGGCGTTTGTTAAATTTTCATCGGCGATCAGACTCTTAGCGCGAGCTCGTATCTCGTACATCTTCATACGAGAATTCGATCCCATTCTCGATACCCGATCCCACGCGATTTCTCTCCGCGACCAACCCTCGCCCCTATTCGAGTTGTTAATCGCGCAGGACGTTAGATTTTATCGTCTCGGATAACATCCGACTAAGGTTGGCGCCAAAAGGACGCCCACTCCACGGAGCCACCCTCGTTTGCGCCACGGCCATGAGTCTTCTTCCCTTCGTTAGTAATACCCTTCACGTAGCGCGCGGCCCGAGCTCGATATCGACGAACCTTTTCCAGGCGCGCGTAAGTCGTATATATCGTCCTGGGGGGAGGGGGAGGAGGGCAAACGTCGAGTCGAACCGCTGCGCCCTTTCGAAAAGTGGCCCCGCATTTATTCGAGGGTGGTGCGCGGCACGGCCGGGGCTTTGGCCCGGTTCAAACGACTATTCTCCGTCGGGCTCTCGAGGTGAAACGACATCGACGGATAAGAAAAACGAGGGCGGAAAGGAGGGCACACGGTTCCTGGCTCCTTCCACTTTTCTCCGTGATAACGTACGAATAGCGATACACGTCGTCCTCGCGCTCCCCACGGCACGCCGGGGAATGCGATTCGAGGTGCGCGCGGAGAAAATTGGAAATTGCAGCTCTCCTTTCGGGGCCGTGTGCAGTTACGTATACAGGCACATCCTGGCTGGCTTTGGCCGGGCACTTCTCAAAAGCTGTCCACGCTTCTGCGCCAGCTCGTGCCTCGGTCGCTTTAACGCCGACCCAATTTCTCCCCGACGCCTCTCGCGATTTTTAACTTACCCCCCGAAATCCCTCGAGGCCTTTCCTCCTTCTCCTCCTCCTCCTCCTCCTCCTCCTCTTCTCCCCTCCTCGATCTTATCTCCGCCGCCAAGTGCCCTGGAACCCAATCTTTAAAATCGAACCTACCGAAGCGGTTGAAATAACCGATCGGTCGTTTCTTAGAAAAATCGCTTCTTTCCACGATTCTACCGCGAAGTGTGAATTATTCTATCCCTCCGTCGATATCTCTTCTTAACAGCCTTTTTCCTTAACCGTTCGTTACAATAGGTAGAAAAAACGATAGGTAAATTAAACAAGCGCTGTCGCGGTGCTTGGGTATTTTCGTACGTATATAGGGAAAGCGCGCTCGCGCTCTTTGGGATTCTTCGACGGTTTTTTTTCAGTACCATCTGGGACTCAAACGGTTAAGGATATACGAGATATACACAAATATATCCAGAAAGTGCACGATAGGTTCAGCGTTAACGTATTATACGCGGGACACGTAAATCACATTCTTACTCCAATATCCCGCGTAAGGTTCGATCTTCCTCGATTACTCTTCCGATCTCCTCCAACCCCCTGTCGAGGGTTTTTTTCGTCTTCGATGCGGAGTCGTCGTCGCTGATCGTCCTCCTCGTCGCGGTCGCGATATCGTGGCAATGACGAACGCAGCGACGCGACGAAACTCGAGGGGCGAAGATCGGGGCGTACATTTGGCCGAAGGTCTATTAGCGATAAAACGCGTTGAATACATTCAGAGGATCTGGCGGGTCGGTCGTGGGGGCGATTTCGACATGAAGTACGAGCGGCATCGGGGCGGGCCGTCTCCCGGAGGCGCGAATGTGCCATTTCGGGGTTGTTCGTCCCTAAAATATTCATAGGATGCCGAGCCGTCCCGCGGAATCGGCGAGGAGAGAGGAAAAGAAAACGGCGCCGGATCTACTTACGTAGGAAATAGATAAAGTCGATTCTTGGGACATTTCCCCCTCGTCGATTGATGCGTGCGCGTCCTCCAGGAAAGCCTTTCCCCGAGCTATATACCCGCTCTTTCCTACATGAAAATTTAATTCCTCCTCCCGCACCCTCGGCCCCGATAATGGCGCGCTGCGTTTTTGCATTACACGACCGACGGTCTTTATCCGGCCATTTTTCCACCGAGCATCGGACCGAGACGAAATTCGTTCCGTTTCAAGGTGGCGCGTCAAAGGGCGTCGCACTCCACCCTCGTTTTATTCCTCTCCCGGATAATTACCCTCATTTCTGTCGCTCCTCGATCCTCCTACCTTCCTCCGATTTTTATTTCGCCCCGGCCTCCACGGTGCCCCGAGCTCCTCTATCGAGGGCCCTCCTCCTCATCCGCCGCGTTTAAAGCCGTAAATATGATTCGTTCCTAAGAAGTCACCGCGCAAACGAAACCTTCGAACCGGGCTATAAACGTTCGGGGCCCAATATTTACTTTAAAGATATTAAACCGGTTTCTCCTTCCTCCTCTATCCCCATTTCTATCCCCGTTACTTCTCTCTCTCCCTCTCCCTCTCCCCCCCCCCCCTCTCTCTCTCTGGGGTTTTTTTTTATCCTCGGCCATATGAGCCACGTGTATTCCGCACGATGCTGCATACTCGCCGGCGTTAAGAGGAAGCTGCGAATGTATAAACATTTATGCAAAGCGAGGCCGGGCTTTGCCGGGAAAGCCGACCCGCTTTACGATAAAGTCGATGCCATTTTTCATGGACTGTAACGGCCCCGCCATGAAATTTTTGTCACGTCCGCGATCGGCCGTGCGCGGGGCAAAATATTCCGGGTCTCCTCTGAAAAAAAAATATATATATCTATATATATATATATATACATATATCGTCGGACGGCGCGATAAATTGCGGCTGGGAAAATTTATTTTACCTGAGCGCCGACGTGCGCGCTACGGCCCATTAGAAATTAATAAACGCGCCAGATTCGCCGCTGTCCGGATCTGCGAATTTCATAAATCTCCGCGCGAAACGCCGTGTAATCCTCCTACGCCGAGCTTTTGTTTCCTCCTCCCTCCCTCCTGCAGCTCCTTCCCTTTTTTCCCTTTTTTCTCTCCCTTTCCGGAAATAGTCGTAGATCCGGCCAGGGCCACCACTTTTATTTTCCCTCCTCCGGCCGCCGCCGCCGCCGCCGCCGCCGACGAGCAAATTATCGGTATAACCGGAGTAGAAGGAAAATGGCCGAAGCCCAATTCCCCCTGGTAATTTGCTTAAGCCGAGCGGATCGCCGCAAGTTGGAGAACGACGAGAGTCGTTAAAATTTCTCCCCCTTCGTTTACACACACACACTCTCTCTCTCTCTCTCTCTCTCTTTCCTCACCTGTCCCTCTTTCTCGCTTTCTTTCTCCCTCGATCCATCCGACTCCCGATCTCCCATTCTCTCCCAGGAGGCATTCAACCTCGGCGAATCGAGAGGAGGGCATAAACGACCGTGGCAACGCTCCGCTATGATCCGATTTCTCCCGCGGAAGCCGGAGGAGGAGGAGGATGATGGGAGGGGGCGGGAGAGTTAACACCAGGCAGGGTGGGGGGAAATTTTCCGCGAAGTGGCCGGCTCTCCTCTTCGCTTCGCGAAAGCTCGTAATTCCCGGAAATCCACGGCGGTCACGTGGATATCGGCCAGCCGTCCCGGCTTTATTGGCCCGTATAAAAGCTCAACGGGCATCCCGCCCTCGGGGCGGGGCGGCAGGAAGAGCCAGCGGCACCGAGGAGAGCCGAGGTACGTTATTCGAGCGCGTAATTCAGAGGAGCGCCGCTCTTCCTTCCGTCTATACCGGAGCCAGAGATCCTCTTCGATTCCCGGAGCCGCTCGCCTGTCCCGTGATCTACGGGACCGCCGCGGAAACCCGTTTCCGGCTTCTCGACAAGCCGATCTCTGCGTCGAGGCGTCCTTACATTTTCCAACGACTCCTCCTACGTCCCCTTGTAACGACTATTGGATCGAGCCGCTGTGGACGAGGAGGGGGGAGGGTGAAGGGGGAGCAGGAAAAGGGTGGATGGGACCTTGGTCGCGGGTGACGAATTCTTTGGAGCGTTCTTACGAGTCTCGACGGACTCTCTTGCTTTGGGCTATACTGCTCGTGCTTATGATTGCAACGTGACTCTTTTTTCAAGAGCTACGGTTGTGTAGAGGATAGAGGTTTGGATTCGAAACGCGCCCATTGCTATGTGTTTTTCCATGTGATATGTATACCGTAGCTCTGATTGTCCGGAGTCTACGTGAAACGGTAGGTTCTAGATCAAATGACCCTTAGCGGTGGGCGCTGAAAATTAATTTGAAAGAAAAATAATTTTCTTACAATTCTTTCTTATAGTGAGATTTTTTCTTATAGTGAAATAGGAAATTCTTAAATAAATAGGACAAGGCGGTGAGGAAGGATTTGTCGTGTATCACGTTTGAGGAATTAATCGTCGAGCGTTTTCTATCCTCGTGTGTGAAATGACATCGCGTGTCGAAGAGGCGTTTAAGCGGCATGCCATTTTATGCGCAAGAAAGGTCAGGCGGTACTTTCTCCGCGGATTTACTCCGAGCCGATCATCCCCAATCCCGGGTTAATTTCAGCGGCTCCAGTTGCTCGCTTAACGATCGGTTCGATACCGCATCGTGAATGTAAAGAAGAAACGAGTTAGAAACTTGTCCGATCCATTGGCAGGATTATCATTTGTCGTGTCCTTTCGACCTCGGATTTCCTGGTCTATCCTATTATCCCCAATTTTCCAACAGTCCTTCTCTCGTGGCGTCTTACGATCAGCGGCACTTAATTAGAAATACACGCGATAAGTCTTTAACTCAACCAACGACGCTTAATTAGAATACGCGTAGCTCTGATAGTTCGTGAGCCACGTTAAAAATTAAAGAAAAAATATTTTCGATCTTGTTAAAGGAAGTGCAAAGGATTAAGAACAAAAATGATAAGCAGTTACATTTGCAAGGGCTGTACTTTAAATTCGAGGAAAAACTGACTTCCTCCCCGGTTCGCACAGCTCCGCTCCTCGAGGACTCGGACTCGAACGCGCTCGTCTTTCCTCCGCGCGGCTCTCGTCCACTCTCCAACGAATGGTCTATATAAGAACAAATTCCACCAGAAACCTGTTTCCGGCTTCCCGACACGGTGATTCGTGCACAGGTACTCCAATCTTCTCGTTTAGAAGCCCGGCTACTTCGATCGGCTCTTACCAACAAACGTGATCTCGTCAAGGCACGCCGCGGTTATTACCTCCGAGCTCTATCTTCTCCAATTCCAGTCTCACGGTAAGGGTGAAAATTATTCGTACGCTATCTAAAACGACGTGCTGGAGCCGGCGATCAAAGTACACGCTCGGTTTATCCGTCAAAAGCTCGGCGTCGAGTACAACGTTTATCGCCCTGTAATCCCGATTAGAAGGGTAAGAAACATCCGGCTATTAAAATCGCGTTCCAGATAAAGATTAAGACGCGATATCCTCCTCTTCTTCCAATATTAAGAACGCGTTACGTGTAGAACTCTGCTTCCACCGATTTTTTCGTGCATAAAAAAACTGGATATACATTTACGATTCAAAGCATCGGTAGCCATGACGGAAGTCATGCACCTAATACTATTTCAACTCGATCGTTCCTCGAAGGAAAAACGAAAAATCCGCTTTACGAGACCAGCTTCGCGGACTTGCGATTCAGCAAAGTTAATCCCGATATTCGAGTGCGCAATAGCGAGTAAACCGCGATGCGAATGGCAAGGCGGACAAGTTTGCGAGAAGCCACGATGGTCGGGTAGTACGCAGTCGGTATAATGAGTGCGCAAATACGCGCGATACGGGCGCCTTTGGAACGAGCCCAAGATTCGACTATCCGCAGCGATTCGAGGTTAAAGCGTAAAGGCGCATCCTGAAATCGAGCTTCTCGGCTCGCGTTTGGCGGCCATAGGCGAGATATTCGACGCACGTTCTCCTGGTAATCCTCGTTCCTTTCCCCGGCAAAGCGTCCGCCGGAAGGCGCGTAAGCGCTCTCGCGCCTTATAAAATTGGAGATGTACGTGGGCTTATCTCTCTACCTCCTCGATTCCTCGACGCTTTACTGCCGCCATTTCCCGGCACTCCTTTCGCGCAATTATGACGTCTCCCCGATCGGTAATCGGATTGGGAGATGGTTCCCCGTTTCTGCCGGAATTCTGCTCTCGATATATCGGCAATGAACTCCTTTTACCTGCACGGTCATTCTCCACCTTAATTCCCTGCGTTTTTCCTCCAATATTGAATCGGATAGAATATTTATCATCGGCTTAATTTACTTATCGAGCAAAGGCAATTGTTGTTTCCCATGTACGAATATCGATTTTTAAATTCGTGAAGTTTTAAAAGTGTGCAAAGAGAAATTTTAAAAGTGTGCAAAGAGTCGTATTAAGGAAGAGTATAATTGTCTGAAGAAAGGACGATATATCGGCAAGTTTCCTCAAAGTTACACGAACCCATGGAGGGTTCGATGTCCGATTTGGAAAGTTTTTAGAAAAATGATGCCGCCAAGTGGTCGATGGCAATCCGGTCGTTTGCCCGGAGAATACGGTGTTCGAAACGAAGCAAGGAAACGCGAGCGGGGTTCTTTAATTCCCTAATGCAGTGGCCCTCTTATCTGCTTAACCCCGTGACGTCGCAAAGTACTCCGCTCTCTCGGTTAACGCGAGGATAAAACGCGAAGAGGAAAGGCCGACTTTCGTTAGGAGAGAAAAAAGGCACTCGGTTTTTCGTACTTCAGCATCGAGGAGCGGCGGGTATCATTAATCTTACGTTGAGCGCAGCATGGAGCCGTAAAATCGGGGCGGTACCTTGGAAGCCGAGTGGCCAGAGCGCGGCCCTCGATTCCGCACTTATTTCACCTTTCATCCGTTCGCAGTGGCGTCGCTCGTTAATCGCAATTCCACGTGGCGCTCTAATTGGCCGGTGGTTTTCTCCAATTTGGCCAGGTTTTCCGGTAGTTCTGTGCAGGACAGCGAGGCGATACGTCCTATAAATCCTAAACGGATTAATTAATAATAATACCCGGTCCCGCGCATGTAACCCCTGCCCTCCTCTCTCCACTTCCCTCCACTTCTCTCCTCCTCCTCCTCCAGCCACGTCGTTGCGCGCGTGTCCGTGATTATTTTAATGAGCGGGCCACTGTGCCGACGTGGTCGATCGATTACCCGGCTAGCCGGCGAAATTAATAACCCTCCTGGCGCGTCCGCACCCTCGCGATGTAAACGTTCCGGCACGAAAGCTCGGCCGGCCGTTAACGAGAAAATGTTTTCGATCCGCACGCTCGTTGTCGATCGCAGCCGCGATAACGACTTTCGATCCTGGAAACGTCATCCCGTTGCGCCTCCGCGCAGCGTTATCTGCCTCGCGCACGCCCGCGGGGGGATTTTATGCGCGTCAAGAACAACAACCTGTGGACCGGTCCACTGACTTTTCCCCCCTTGGAACTCGAAAGCGCCTAAATACTCCTTGCCCCTGGAAGCTCCCCTTCCGAAGGCTGTCGCGTTATTTTCTTTGGAGAATAGGACTCCCCGGGCACCTGTGGATAGAGTCGTGGGACGATCGGAGGATTTTTCCTCCCGAAAGGCGAAAACTCGAGGAGGACACTCCTCGCGCATCGATCGCTTCTCGGGGGAAGCGCGCTTATTTCTTCGGAGGCCCGGAGTTTGGGCGACGATGCAGGCGAAGTCGAGGGACGACAAAGTTGGCGCGCTTAAATCTCCGTGAAAGTTGCGTCCTCCTTTGTCCGCCTTCGGGCGTGTTGCGCGTGCTAATTGGCTTCTTCTTCAGCCGGCGCTAATCACCCCGGTAATATCGACCGGCTACCGAGATCTCAGGGTCTTACTTGCCTCGAAGTTACGCTAATTGGTTGGGAGCTTATTTGCAGTCTCGTGTGGATTTCGGAGTGGGGAGAGGCAGGATGCGCGATGGTAGTCTTGCGGGTTGCACTCGGCCAGAAGTCTTGAGACGACGGAGGAGCGAAGTTTCGTCGACTTTTTTTTCTTTAAATTCATTTTTCGGCACCCAATGCTCATTTGTCCTAGGACCTACCGTTTAAGGTGGGCTTCAAACCACCAGGACCGTCGACTTTTTGACTATACAGCTTTGCTTCGAAGTATCTCTACCAATCGGCTCTCGCGTTACTTCTCCCCGAGGAAATAACAGATTCTCCCGTAATCTATGCCCCTGATAATATGAATTATTCAGCTCGCGGCGGCTCGACTTTTCTTCACCTTTCGTGGAGGTACTCCATGTCCACAAAGTCCACGGAATTCTAGATTTGGCGTTCGGGGCCCGAAGTACTTAAGCGTGACCAACGTACTCCGGAATATTCAATAGAGCTAGAACTGCCCATTAGCGATTCCGGCCACGAATTGTCCTCTTGCTTCGAGGTGAGACCGGATGAAGGAGACGCCCGACTTCGAGAAAATTTCCCTGACACCGTGCGCTTCGCCCTCCCCGCTGCAAATCGAAGGCTCTCCCGGTAGGCGGAGGGAATAATAAATAGAGATAGGGGGTTGGAGGAGGAGGATGAGGCGAGGGGGGAGGGCTGAGGGAGGAAGCCGGGCAAACCAAACTGCCTAAACGAACTGTCGTTGCCAGACAACGGGGGATAATTACTTTTGGAAGCCGCTCGATTAATATCTGGATTCTCCTGTAACGGAAGACGACCAATTCCTCCCCCCGCGCCTCGGCCCTCTCCACCTCTCACCTCTCGCCTCCTTTCACCTCGTCGCCGTACGTTTCCGATGTCCCTCGTACCGCAGCCTTCGGTGATCGTTTGATTCGAGGAAGAGCAGTCCTTCCACTCGTCCTCCCCCTTATCGGTCCAGCCTTTCGTCCACTCGTTTCTCTTATCCAAGCACTCGTGTTCGACGACTCGCGTATCGGCGAGGTACCTAATTTGCGACGAGTGCCCCTGGATTGCCTCGCTCGATGCGTAATCCCTATCGGATACGCTCGATAGGGAGATCGAGTCGTCGTTTTTCGAAGACAGCTCGGAGAAACGAAACGGTCGATAAAGTTGGCCATGGCTATGAACGACCGATCCGCGACTCGATGCCATCGATGTCCATTTTTGCCAGGAGAAACTCGTTGGGTCGATTTTAGAATGGGAGGCGGGAAAGTGTAAGGATCGTGGAATACAGGGAGTTCGATGTGGAAGGAAGAAGCGTAGCTTCGAGAATCCGTCGGTAAGTATTCCGCGCACGGAACGTTCATGGGATTCGACCAAAGGGGAGATTACGTTTTTGCATTAAATTTCTCGACAAGCGGGAAAATCGTTGATCTTTTTCCCTGCATTTTCTCTTCGGGAGCGGCCACGTCCCTTCCTACCATTCGCAATCGATATCGGCTTCGCCGAGTTGGGTATCGCGGGGGATGTTGTACGGTTAGTCGTCTGGACGGAAACGGAAGTCGCATTGTGAGCTCAAAGGCTTCCTGCTCGCGCGATCCCAAGTGACTTCGAGCCGAGGAGTCGCGTTCCCCGCTCGGCTCTAACGGACCCCGAATCGCGATTACTTTTTGCCATTTTTCTCGTCTCCTCCGGAGAGCACTTTTGATATCGAATTCCCGAGATTCCTCGCGTCCCTCCGTGCGAATTCCTGCGCGTTTCACGGCCCCCAGCGATACGCCGACCGTCGACTGTCACGCGAGGAGGCCCGTTTAAGAAGCGTGTAATCGGCCATTCATTTTGACAGTTATCCGCCGTCGATCGGCCCTTAGCTTCTTGGATCTTTACCTCAGGAAGCTGATACGCGAGATTTGCGTAACGAAACGAAATAGAATCTTTTTCTGTTTCTTTTCTGTGTTTTTTTTTTTTAAGTATACTGCGTTTTTTATATCGTAGTTTTTCTTTACTTAAGTATATTGAGTTGTTTTATAGTATATAGCGTTATAAATATGTCAGGAAGATGGCCGATAATCCCGAGCGTTAATACCAAGCGTTCGAAGAGCCGCGCGCAAAGGAAGTAGGGAAGAAAAGGTCGAAATAGTCTCGTCGTCCCTCATAGCTGGTCGCCGAGTAACTCCATAAATCCGAGCGCGGAAAAACGACGCCGCATCCGCGTATTAGTCAGGCCTCGCGACGCACCGCAGGAATACACGCGCCAGCGTGAAATCGCGGGCACCGGGCCCCTCGGCCGACCCTTCGAGCGTCCCTCCGCCTCGGCCTCCGCATTCCACCGGCCGTGACAGTCTCGCGGAGGATTATAATATTCGCGAGTTAATCGTTGGAAACTGCATCGCGACACGCTCTAACCGCCATCGAGTCCCGCGGTTTCCCACAATCACACTGCGCCCGGTTCCTTCACGGTCCCCCGCGCCTCCTGCACCTCCTTCCTCTCCTCCTCCTCCTCCTCCTCCTCCTCCTCCTTCTCTCCCCTCTCGTCCCCGAGGTTCGCCAAGGGACGACGAGAGGAGTACGAGCCGCGGCAACGTGGCGCAGCTACGTTTTGTTTCCCAACAGCCTATTGCCGTCGTTTGACACGGTTGGCCCCAATTGGCACTCGTTGACCCCACTGTACGCGTTGTCATGACTCCGAGTCATCGGCTTACCAGCCCGTTAAACTTGCTCCCTGGCCTCATCGCCCTCCATAATCATCCCGCAGCCGCGCTCGCTCCTGCGCCTCCGTCGTACGAGCGGGACGAGAGAGTGAGAGAGTGAGAGAGAGAGAGAGAGAGAGACATACGGATGGACTGACAGAAAGAGAGAGAGAGAGAGAGAAACGGAGAAACATACGGATGGACATACAGAAAAAGAGGGAGAGAGAGAGGAAGAGGGAGGGGCAGTGGAGGAAAAGGGAGGGGGAGAAAAAGGCTCGTGTACGTTCCTGCGTGCCCGCTCGGCATTCGAACGCACCCGTGCACGCGAGCCTCACGGAGTTCCTTGGCATGCGTGCGTGGAAGCCGCCGTAACTTCCACCGCGGATCCGCTAAATTGATTCGGAGCACGAACCTTAAGCCGCGCTCGGGACTCGGGCTTTACTTCCCGATGCCGGATTATCGCGCGCCGCCTTTAATTTCCATATCGATCATCGGCGATCGAGGCGCGCAGGACCGGGGCCCCCGGCTTTCTCTCCTCCCTCCTCTCCTCGATCGCGACTCCCCATCGAGCTTTATCTAGGCGAGCGAGCACAGCTGGGTGTCCGTCCCTACGTGGATACTCGTATATGGGTTTTTCCTTTCTTTTTTTTCCTTCTCTTGGAAATTATATCACGCGCGTATAATGTTGAGCATCGAGGCTGGAACCTTGCCAAAGGATCGCGGACGTTTCGGTTGCTTGCATAGGGATTAAGGTGGCTCGAAGCCCGCGGAAGATTTACGGCCGCCCTGGCCGTTCCTCGATATTTTTTCCCCCTCCCCTCTTCGCGTTCTCCAAATCTGGGCTTTCGTAAGTGGGCGCAGACACGCAGGGGGCCTTTAAATTGTATTCGTAGCTCCTCCCGGCGGCGCCCGAAGGGCCGCGAGAAAAACGCGCCGGGCCGAACGACGCTCGTCGCTTCTACCCCGGTAATTGATCGTAAACCTATGGCATTTCCGCGCTTTTACGAGCGGCTTCGTTTAGAAACGATTTCCCTGGAACGTGTCCCTGTTTCGCCTGAATTTCTCGGTAGCCGTCACGGCCTTTTCCGCCGGAGCGCGCTCGAGATGGTCCTGCCTCGAGAAACGGTGGGCCGGACGCGGTTCTTTTCACGCGTCCTCGATGTCCAACGCCGTGCGTCGAGGAGATAAGGCGCAACGTCTTTGGCCGCTCTCAAGTCGATTAGACGCTCGAGCCGATCGACCCAAAGATCCCTCGTTTAAGGCGAACGACACACCGACAAGTACAGGGTACACGTCCGAAATGAAGAAAGAGAAATAATAACTTGCTCATCGCGCAGGTATATTTATCCAATGTATATCCATTGAATTTTAAACTTAATAAAAAAATGATGCAACGCGTCAAACGGAGAATACGTAGGACAGAGCGAAAAAAAAATCCTGTGAGACATAGGAAATGTATAGAGATAAGAAAACTCCAGGTCGATGATTAAATATCCCTAGACAAAATTTCCAGTGATCTTGAGATGTACGATGGAGGAGGCTAGGTCAGAGTCGAAGGAACAACGATGCGTCCAATGACGATGGACCGAATATTTTTAATTAAAGGCTCGCGCACTCGATCCTAGGCCGCTGGATGCGGGGTCGAAGTCGAAGAAACGGCGACAAGAAGAGGGGTTGGCACGAATTCGTATTAGGAGGGTTATGCGCGCGATAACGACCGTCGGTCGTGAGCGGTTCTCCTCTCCTCGCTGACGTCGGCATCGACGTCCAAGCGGCGGGCTGACATCAAAGGCTTGGTATATAAATCAATTGCCGACGACAAAGCGGCGGCGGCCGTGGCGAGCCGTTGATACGGCGACGTTCTGCGCAAACTCGATTATCGGTACCGCGAATGTCGATGGCCCGTCGGCAGACGGCCGGAAAGAGCACGCAACGTCCGCGTAATCCAGTTATGACCCGCGCGAAATCTCTCCTGTTGCAAGGCCCCGTCTATCCTTGCGCAGAACGTTGGGGAGGTTAATGGTCGATCGTCGAATATCGCCCGTTTTTCCAACATCGCGCGGCGCACACTGCGTCGGCCACTCGGCGCTTGGAACCATCGAATCCGTTAACGCTCAACGCACCAGCCACTTTCTGAATATATTTGGATATACCGCGTATGTCCTTAAAGGAAAGGGCTATTGAAAAGAGGTATTAATATATCGATAGGATGATTCGTGCTCTATTGTAAATAAAAAATTGAAATAGAAGTACGGCGCTTTTTCTAAGAAACTAGAGATAGGTCGTTTCGAGCGCATTGGTAGGTTTAGCGTTGATACGGCGCGCCGCTTATTTCTTAGGGAAGTAGCACTATTTCGCGACAGTGCGATTTACGAGATCGTATCGAATTTTTAAATATGTATATGGTATCTTATATATGCAGGTATAGTGGCTGGTAAGTCTAAGATAATTGCGCAATGGAGGAAAAAAATGGATAACATTGGAAGAACTCCGAGGATCACTTTGCACGGACGATCGATTATTAACCCTGCGATCGGTCGAAGGGTAAAAAGTCAGGGAACGAAGCCGCTATGGAGGAGAGTGACTTTACTTCCGTGCGTCGACGAGAGTCTCGTTGTGCCGATAGAAAAGCTGTCGAGTGTACGACATTTAATATTACGCCTGCCAATCGTACGAGCGAAGACGAGACGCTGACGATTCATTCCGGGTATATTTAGCTCGTTGTTTTCTTATCTGGCCTCGTCGAAATCGAGGTAACCAAGCCCTGTCGTATATACATACATGCACGTTATTTCCTACCCTATATCGCGATACTCGTATAAGTAACCCAGTTCTTATCCTTAAAAAAAAAAACAGATAATTAAGCACAGATATCAACAGCCCGATGGAACGATTCACCCTGCGGTAAGATCATAAAAAATCCAATGAAATCCCACTCTACCAAGTACAGCAATTTTTATGAAAAAAAAAAAAAAACCACTGATCGATCATTTTGACAACTTCGGTAGGTTCAGTCTTAAAGAACAGCACTATCGATTCAACTCTCCAGGTTCCTCGGCTTTACAATGCTTGGGAGTAAGGGACGAAGGTGGTAAGCGATCGTTTACGTAACCACCACATTTGTCCGATTAATAAAGTGCGCGGCTCGGACAAAGGTCCGTCTAATGGTAGACGGAAAAATCGAATTATGACGTCCCCGATGAGCGGCTGAACTTTCCCACGGGGCCAGTGCGCGGTGCTGGAGGAAAGAAGCCTACTGCGTACATCATATTGTCGGCTTAAATCGCGCGATACCGCTGATTTTCGAGTGAGGGCTATCTTCTTGACCGGCAACGGAACTTAGCATAGGTCAGCCCGGTACACCTACGTGACCTCCGTGAGATTCGTTCCTCTAAGGGGCTCCGGGGTCTGACACTTAAGTCACGCACACAGCCGGACGACTCGCTATTCGCTCGTTTCACGGTGCACGCGAACGTACGGTTTCGACCGTCTCGTCTTTTTCTTGGTTTCACGAAGACCGGGAAGCGCCTTTGGCGATGCTGCCCGGTCATTTACTTTCTATCAATCAAAAATTTTACGTCCGCCGCGCCGGAAAGGGAGAACGAGAAACCGTGATCGATGCGGCGTCTCGGGAAATTATCCTGAGTTGTATGCGGATCGAGGTTTTGAATCCGCGATCCTGGATTTATCTTAATTCGATTTAAACTCTTTGGAACGTCTTTTTTTTTTGCTGGAAGAGATCGGTTTTTTTTATCGTCTTCTTGAATTCAGCGAGGAATCGTTTGTTGCTCCAAAACCTGCTTTATCCTTAGATCGTAGTTTTTGTACTTTCGTTCCACTGCTCGTGTAGATTTTAATTCGGAATGTGTGAAACTGATGCTTCGAATGGATTGTTCCGCGAAGGATATAACGTAGTCTTCCTGGTAATTATTTATAGATATCCAAGAAAGACTCCGCGATGATTTTTGTCGAACAGGTGGATATTATGAGGTATACTAATATAAATTCCGACGCGAAATTGGCGGTACAAAGGTATTCTCGAGGTGGAAATAGCGCGATGTCCGTCGAGAGATAAGTACAGGTGTGCGAGTACACGTTCTTGTGCCATCGCGTAGAAAACGCTTACGCGTTTCACCTGCACACGTGCTACCACATTTCCGGCTCTTCCATCGTTCTTCTCGCGCATTAAAGACCGGTTGCACCGTATGCTCCCCTTAGGTCATTCCGTGCTCGTTACTTAAACTTTCTATTACCTAGAAATTTTTTCATCCGATCGCCGCTCTCCGACCGCTTCTGCCTTTCGTACGGCATTAAATTGCGAGAGAGTAGTTCTTCTCCGCGATTCTTCCTTTTTTTTTTCCCCCTTTTTTTTTCTCAACGCGGGGCCAGCGATGCATACGGTTTATCTTTCAGATACACAATTATGGCCGGCCATAATTTAGGTTCGTTTCAGTGCTGAAACTCGTAGTTTAAGCCGTCTTCGTAATACGAAAATAGATCGTATTTTCTAATGGCGCCCCTCGACTTTCGGAATCGTCCGTGCGAATATTTCTGGGCCCCATCGGAGGCACGAAGCCTTTCTAAACGGCATCGCTGTCGTTCCTTCAACCGCCCAGCTCTCTCTCCCTCTCTCTCTCTCTCTCTCTCTCTCTCTCCGTCACCTACGCAGGCGTTTTTTGTTCGCGAATTCCGAGGTTTCATTGATCGGGGGTTAAGTGAGTCGGTGCCATCGGTTAACCCCGCATATTACGCGGCCAGAATCCGCGTCATACGAATTACACTCGACGTCCTCTCGCGCTGTTTGCACTCGCATCGAGCCTCGAACGCTCGCAACGAGACTCCGCGGACTTTTATGATCCTCCGCGGAGTCTCGTTCCACGACAAACATTACCATGCGGCGACACAACCTCGGAGTATTAAATAGCGAATTGACGCTGAAACAGCAAAGCAAATTGACGCTATCCGACGTTCTCTCCACAATTTTAGGTATAACCCTTATAACTCGAAAAAAAAAATACATTGAGGAAGAAAAAATGCCTATATAAGATACTTTTAAATTGTAATTCCGGCAAATTTGTTCGGTACATCCAGTGCGAATCTTCCTTCCCGAATAGGCGTATTATTTATCCGATTTCTCTCGATAGATCGAGCGAGGACGCGAAAGGTATCCGTAACGGGCTGACGGCTCGTAGCCTCAGGATAGTCGCTAATTCGCCGCGGGTTCCGGAGAATGCGGATGACAAGTCCGAGCATTAATTCACGCGCGAGTCGAGAGGTATACGCGCATTACGGCAGATGTGCACGCGAGTGAACTATATCTGGCACCGGATAACTTCGTGGCACGTTCCAACGCCGCGTTCGTCCGCGTCGAATTAATATCCTCGCTTCCGGTGGGGCAATTTCGCGGCTATCGGGACGGTTCAATTGTTCGTAGAGATTAACCACTTATTGCCCGGCCTACGGTCATGCGCCACGAGACCTTTTTACGCACGACATCCTGTTCGTTCCAGGCCGGAATTTAACCGCTTTGTTCTCACTGACGCGTTATGTCGCGACAACGATACCGTTCCTGTGAGCTCGCAAGCGTGTTTTCGCGCGACGCCATGGACGTGTAACCCTTTGACTCCCAGATGGTATTGAAAAAGAACCGTCGAAGAATCCCAAAGAGCGCAAGCGCGCTTTCCCTGTATACGTACGAAAGTACTCAAGCAGCGCGATGGCGCTTGTTTAATTTACCTATCGTTCTTTCTACCTATTGCAAAATGTACTATTTACGTTAAAAGGAGCCGTGCGATGTATTCGCGTGGGTAAATCTGAGCGCTCGACTTCGACGATCCGTAACGCACCGTCGGTTGTCCACGATGCTCGAAATGCGCTGGCTTTTCTCGATATAAAATCTGAACAGCGCGATCGCGCTGCTTGGGACTCAAACGGTTAAACACGTCCGTGAGCTTATAGGAAGAGTATCTTCCTCGCGACCTAACACGTCCGTGAGAACGAAGTGGTTAACGCGTAGCCTGCGCTAACATACAGAAAGAGAGAGAGAGAGAGAGAAGGGTAGTAAGTGTCTCTCGTAACCCCTTCGATCCTCCGGCCTGGCCTTATCACGGACGATGGGCAGGATAATCGAACATCGATGAGCTCCCTCCTGGGCACAAGGTGATCGAAGCGGCGTTTCCGAAAGGTCACGGCACTGTTACGAATATAGTATCCACGCTTCGCCGGTATGACACAGATTCGAACACGGTCTTGCACTTTGTTGCAGAATTCGAACTGGTTATCGTATTACGTAACGGACGAATCCGCAGCTTTCCACGCGCTCTCGCGTATTCCTATGACGCGTCTCGCAGTGCTTCTCATAAAGGCACATCGAGATCTATTGCACGGTCGCGTGCAAATTAAGGGTTAGAAGTCAAAGCTCGAGGTATCGCGCTGTTTCACAGCGTGGCTCGCGCAGTATCCGAGACATGTTTAATAAGTATTCCAGACATGTTTAAGTATGCTAAGTATATCCTTAAAGTAAAATATATCCCATATATCGATCCTTATGCTACAAGAAAATCACGTAGAATCTCAGAAGCGATCGCGTCTGAAAATTCTACAATTTTTCGAAGACAACACCGACCGGTCGTGGTGGGAATGGTGTTAAATCCTTCGCGACTGTATCGTCACAGCCGAGCTAACCGCGTGCTCTTTCTCTGTTTCAGGTACGTAAGTGCGTGTAAATACAGCAAAATGGCCGGTGGTAAGTCGTAAGTTAATTATGCCTTTTATCGAAGATCCCCATCACGGCGGAGTGGCCGCGAAGGAGGAAATTAAAAGGCACCTGCGGTCGCCCTTACCTTTCGCGTACCCTCCTCGGTCGCTCTGGCGATAATCTTGTCGCATACAAACCACGCTTTCTTTATCCGTGCCAATAGACGCGCGGCTCGTCGAGCATACGTTAACCGCGGTGTATGCATAACCATCGACGTCGTGCGCGTTTCAAATATCGAGCTCTGGAATAATCCAGGCTGCTGGGCTGCGAGGCGCATGCGAATCGGTAGAAAAACGAGGAGAGCGGATCGAGAGCTAGATATCGCGATGCCCCACGATCGAGGGACGATTTAAGGCACGAGCTGCTCGTCCGATTTTCGCAGGGCTCATTGAGATCGTTTAGTCCAGCGGACATTGTTTAAGGTGACGTTTAAAAGCGCAGGAGATCGCGTCGAAGGCGTTGTCTCGCGGAGAAATCGTGGAACGCGTTGTAGCGCCGACTGGAAATCGTACGATATTCGTGGTGGTCAGCGAGTTTTCCTTTTTTTTCCTTTTCTTTTTTCGAGTTTTTGCTCCCCGATTATCTTTCGCAGGAATCGCGCATTCGCATAAAATTCACCGCCGAGCAATTACACGCTCTGTTAATCTCGCGCTACCGGACAAAACGGAGTTTCGTGCGCCGGTAAGTATTTCTTGCCGGGCAGCGTTGTGAATTTGAATGTCATACCGCCGCATACCGTATGCTACCGCCATATCAAGATACGTACCTATAATGCGTGCATTTCACGCGTATCAAGCACGCGTTCGCTCTTATAATGCATCGCGCGACGTACACGGCCGCTCCACCGCACTCGCATGCATAAATATCCCTGCCCAACGCTTCGAACGCACCTTGGCGCTGGATACCCCACCCGTGTCAATTTAAAAAAAAAAAACACAAAAAGAGTCTCATCCACAACTCTCGATAGACAAAAATCACGCCCCACATCGATCGGGTTGGCAAGAAAGTATTCTGCTAGAAGTAATCTCTGCTAATAACAACCATAACTTTCATAATCCCCGGATCGCAAAGTCGCCAGAAAGATGGCAAAAGGTCCTCCAACAAAATCCAGAATACTCCCTTGATTAAACTTTATTAATTGTAAAAAAAAAATAAGATACAAAAATACTTCACGGAACAAAATCCAAATAACTTCCTTGCCAATCCAATGGCGCACGCGCGAGACGCGCGTTTTTAATACCTAACCCAAGGTAAGTTCTCGAATATACGCGGATCCCAAGACGCGGAACCGAGCGAGGCCCTTAAATTGGATTTCCCAGGGCTTAGTATTAAAAGCAAGGCTAGACGAGGCGATCGACGGGGCCGAAGGCGCAGTCGTAATGATTTCACGCTCGGCCGATTATTCAGGAGGAAGCCCGTCGTGCGGAGAAGCGGCGAGTGTGTCGAGAAACGAGGTGGTAGCGATAGCGTTGGCAGCGGCCGAGTAGGGTGCTCTCTCGCACGCACCATCGCCCCCGTAATCGTGGTTAATTAACAAGTCGGGAGAGCCCGTAACGAGGCTGCCGATTGCTAGGCGCGCATCGACCAAGATTATTGCGGCACCGGGACGCTTCCAGTTCGCCGATCGCCGCTCCGATTGTCGACGCCTTCGCCGCGGACTTTTCTAACCGGTTCGTTGCCCTTCTAACTCCGTTCTAGATGCTTTCTTCGCATCCTCGAAATCGCTATCGCGCTCGGCGCGAATTCGTTGGGGGAAAAGGGGGATGCGGGATGTTCTCTTCAACGCCAGCCACTTTCTGGACATATTTAGAACACCGCGTACATTTTTAAAAAAAAAGGGGAGAGTAAATGGAAATTTCGGTAGATCAAAATGACGATGTAAATACCGCATGAAAATCGTGGAAAATCTCAAAAAATACATCGTTATAAAGTACTGCGATTTTTTAAAGAAACGAGTGACCAGTCATTTTGACTGGTTTGTGGTAGTTTAGTGTTAACACGTTCCGTGTCGCGTGTATTCCGTTCGTGCCGTTTATAATTTTCCTCGCAAAACTCCTTTAACGCGTCGAGTGCCACGCGGTTTTAGAAGGAAATCCCGGTCAGTCCTCTGGTATCGTGTTACGGTATTTTACAGTGTCAGTCATCGGTAACTGACGTGACACTCAACGTGTTAAGCGTTCGATACGCCAAAATGATCTTGAAAAAATGAACGGTTGACGCTGAAACTTATTAAATAAAAAAGAAGAAGATCTCTAATTATTTTCTTTCTCGCGTAGGTACTTTATACGATTTTCAACGCGTATAGAAGAAATCTGCTCAAACGCTTCGCGCGCTTTCCGACGGCTTCGCGAAAGAGAAATTCGCTCAAATTCCTAGCCGCGGCATCCGGTTGCCGATCGACGAAAAGAAGATCGCGAAACGAGCAGCGCGCGTTCTCTCTCCTCTTTCCTCTCCCTCTCTCTCTCTTCCTCTCAAGCGCGCGCATTTGCGGGGAGTTTATTGGATCCGCTCTGGCGGCGCGTCAAATTAATTTTTCCCGAGTGTCTCGTAAAGCGTCCGGCAAGAAACGCTCCTCGGCATTCACGGGCAACGTTCCGCGGCGGCTCCTCGCCTCCCGATCTCCGCTGAATCCGAGTGCGGCGGCCTGGCTGAAGCGAGGGATGCCCGAATAAATGCCGGGATTTCTTTTCGGTGCCAAGGTTTTCCGGATAAATGTGTTTTCCGAGCGACGAGTGATTAAAGCCCTCCCTCCTCGACCCCCGCCGCTCCTCTTCCTCGCCCGCGGCGCAGCGGAGCGTCTCTATCTCGGCGCCTGAAAAGGATCGTGGCCGTCCTTTTCCTCGCTTTAACCCGTCGAGGCGTTGCTTCCACGGAAAATGCGGCTTTTAAATCTCGATCCACGTCGTTTCCCCGTCGGAAGAGCAGCTGCTGGGGCTTTCCTGAGACGTGGCGCAGGGAGGGCAGGAAGCGCGGAGGTTGGAACGGGGGCGAAAGGAGGAAAGACAAAGAGAGGGTGAGAGAGAGAGAGAGGCAGAGGGATGGCCCGCAGCGTAGATATCGGGGGAAGTTGTCCTACCGGACCCTCGGATAAGTCGAGTACTTAAACTCGATCGTTTATTAAAAATGTCCCCCGGAATCGATCTGACGCCGTCGCTCGAGGTGGGATAGCGAAAAGATTCGCGAGGATAAAAATGACGGTGCGGGAATAGATATTTTTTACCGTCTGAGCCTTCCTACGAATATGTTTTTACCCTTTTACTGCCGATTTACTTAATGGCCGGTAGGAGTTCGAAGGTAATTAATTTTGAGGTATTTAGATATCACTGTTTTTCTTTAAATCGCTAGCTTAAATTTCATAAAATTAAAAACGTCTTACCCTTTTTTATTTTTTTATGATTTTATCTCGTTGATTGCTTATAATTGATTATGATTTTATCATTGATATAATTTTATCTCGTTCATTGCTTATAATTCTAGAAGCGTTATTAACCGCAGACGCCTCCAGATCCACTTTCCACCATTCCCCTTCGATGTCCACGAATTTCCAGCGCCGTCTTCCCTTCTCTCGAAGGCAAGATGCCGATTGGGAGAGCCTCCGTGGCGGGTATAAAAATTCAAGTTGCCGGTCCGCGCGGCGATGAACTTTTCCACTCTTCCGGGAAATCCCACGGGTCGTGGGCCGCGTACCGTGTACTTGGCGTGAAAACTTCTCGCGGCCGTTAATCTTCGCGCTCTTGAAGTTTATCGTGCGTTACGTAGATCCTCCGGCCAAGTTTCAGCCGGCGCGGCTCAGGGGGGAAGCCTGGAGGGGAGGGAAGTGGGGCCTGGATGCAAGAAGCAAGGTTTCCTCGAGGTTTTCCCGGCACAGCCGTCGAGCTGCTGGCGCGAAATGACTCGCGGTCTTGCGAAAACTTCCTCGGGCCGAGTAAAAGGCGAAGTCGAAGGGAGCGTGGGAAGGAGGAAGATGAGAGTACTGTGCTGGTCTAGCGGATCTTTGGCCCGGACCGCCACGCGAGAGACCAGGCTTCGAATCACCACTGCTTTTTCCACGTGACACGTATACTTTCAGCTCTGGTGGTTCGCGACCCACCTTAAAAAATAGTCGCCCGTATTTTTTATTTTTTTTATTTTTTCGAATGCGCGTCCCACATTCACGAATTGAGAATCGCGGTTGAACACCGTAACAATTTTCAGCACCGCATCTAAATAGCGCGATTGTACTGCGTGGCACTGGAACGTTGAACAGTAGCTCCTGGAGCAAATGAGCTTGGCAGGTGTTGAAAATGAATTAAAAAAAAAAACACCACCTTGAACAGTAGATCCTAGGACACCTGATCTTAGTCAGTCGGTGCCAAAAATGAATTAAGAAAAAAAAAGAGGGGTGTGGAGGAAGATACGGAGGAGGATGCTGACCGAAATGCCGAGAGCAAAGGTCGACGGGGCTGTCGTCGGAATCGGCATTTCGAAAGCCCTCCAGGGGGCCTGCTTTTTCCGAGCGCCTCGTGCTTCCGTTAATTGCCCCCGATGAAGAGAGCAGATCGCATAAATCGAATTCCGCGCGAGCCGAGGGAAGGGCCAGGAGAGGAGTTTCCTCCTGGCAGAGGCGGGGTGGACGATATCGATCGCTCGATGCTCCCCAGTCACCTCCGAACGATCCTTTATTCCGGGTCGACTTTGTTATCGACGGCTCCGGGAGAGGATTCGTTTGGCCCCGCGGTTCTTCCTCTCGGCCCGAGAGTTCTTTCATGGTCTTCGCGAGGCAACGAGCGCCGACTACATCGGCGAAGGGAGACCCTTTGACTCTTGGCGGACGATCGGAACGATCGTAATGCGCGCGATGAAGGGATTCGAGAGGAGCAAGGAAGGAAGGAGCGAGGATTATCCTTGCAGGGACGTCGAGCATTCGAGATGTGCCTTCGAAGGGACTTTACGTATATCCTGGTAATATCGCGCAAAGAATAAATATCTTATCGGAGCCATTCCCTTTGCGAAAGTCGCCTTTCGGCTCGCGAAGCTAGCTCCCTGCTATATCGCCGACTACATCTTCCCACGGCCCCTCCTTCTTCCTGTTTTATGAATTTACGAGTCTGCGGAACAGGAGGTCCGCCTGGATAGGATAATCTATCTCGTCTTCCATACCCGCTCATCGTCACCGACGAACTCTCGTCGAGGGACACGGGAGGAGGTCGGCTCATCCTTTCGACCCTGGCAGCACTCTGGCTCGTTAATATTAATTAGCGGCGGTGACATCACGGTCTCCTAAATATTTGATTACCCTCCATACCCCCGAGGAGAGGAGGAGCACCTCGCTTTTCCAGGCCGTTAGACGCCGCTAATCACCCTTTAAACTCGTTCCGACCTCGGAAATTGAACGACTTCTAGGTCACTCTTGGGTTTCCGCGGGGAAAAATAATTATCCCGGAATACCTCGGCTTTCCTCCGCGGCTTTCCTTTATCCGAGCTCCTCCTCTCCTCCCCGCGAAACTACTCGAAACGATCCCCGCCGAGAATCGGTACCTCTTCTCATTTTCATCCGCCCTCCTCCGCCGCTCTTCATCCCCGAGGCGAGCCTCGAATATCCTCGTCGAGAGAATGGAAACCGATCGAGGGAATATGGCGTTTAGCGAAATCCCTTATCTTCCTAGACAAAACACTTTGAAGGCGAATTTCGCGCTGTCGGGGAAGGACCAAGGGAATAAACACTTTTCCAGCCTCGTATATAGCGCCACGTTGTTCCAAAATTTCCGCCAGCCCTGACCTCAATTCCGCACCGTTCAACAAATACCAGAGGAATTATGTAAAGTGTACGGATAACAATAAGACCTCGCGGTATCCATTTTCAAAGAGAGAATCCTCAAAGGGAGGAATCCTCGGTATCCCTGCCCCGAAGAAAGGTATTTTCTCGATATACATTCGTATCCTTCGTCTTCCAAAAACATCGACCAGTAATACTTCTTATATATCTATAAAGGGCCATTTAAAAGTTCGTTTATTAAAAACGCCGTAAAATGAGTCTGCATCGATATTTAAAACAAAATCTTTTTTCATCGCAAGGGTTGAAGTCTCCGATTTAAGAATGAAAAACCAAAAGGATTTAGAGAGAGATTTGAGATTAAACTACAGATTTGAGAGAAACAAACCGGTAGACGGCCCGCCCTATACAAACATCGCTTATATAAGCCACACAAAACACCAGCTCTCCGTTCCACGCTCCGCTACAGTCCCAGCTAAAGAACACGCGCCACATCCAGCCGAAGGTTCCTTCGCCAATCGGCAAAGCGTTAAACGAGCGAGCGGCCTCCGGTCCGACGCAATAACAGGAATCGTCCTCCTCGGCGATACGTAATCCTTACTTAACACCGCATTCAACCGCGCTTCCCGGCCGTTATTCCCCGATCGTCGACATTACAGGGGGGACCCTCCGGTGTCGGCTGCCTCGTCGCCGACCTCGAAGTCCCTCAAGTGCGTACCGGAATACGCCGGAGCGAGAGGCGGAGGCGGAGACGGTTAGGGATCGAGCAGCGGCGAGAGGGAGGAGGAAGGAGGGCTGGGGGCAGAGAGAGAGAGGGGGGGGGGGGGGATCGAACGGCTGCGAGAGTACCGTCCTCGAAAAGGGGGTCGCACAGGGGTTGTAGGAAGGAAATTGGAGGCTTCTCGGGAACATATTGCCCTCTCAATCCTCTCCAACTACCCTGGCTGCCTCGCACGAAGTGGGATGGCCCACTCCTCGGGGCCAAGGGGGGTGGGGGCGAGAAAAGGAAGGAGGGGCGCGGAGGGGAGGACGGCTGAGTTTAAAGCCAGGCAACTAGTTTCGCAACTGCCCTCCTCCCCCCTCTCCTCCCCTCCTCCTGCAGGCTCTCCTACGCCGAATAAAGAGACGGAGGGTGTGCCGGATGGCGGTTGAGAGGCCGGAGGTGCCGCGAGGGGGGCAAGGGGGGATGGAGGAGGATGCTCGAACCTGGAAGCCCACTGGGGAGGGAGGGAGGTAGGTACCTACTCCTCCTGCGCCGGCGGTGGAGACGACGGGCCAAAATGGCCCTATCGGAAAAGGGTCGGCCAGAGTTGGTTCCGGCTTCCTCGCGTACGGAAATGAAAGAGGTCGCCACTCATCCCCCCTTACCCCCTCTCATCCCCTGCCGTGGTGCACTCTCGATCCCTCCTGGCCGCCTCGGCGGTGCTGAACTTTCGTAATGAATGCGACGCGAACTGTTTGCGGGCCGCATTTGCCGTGTCGATGACCAACCGACGTTCCTCCTTCAGGGGGCCTGGAGGAGGTGGCGAATGAGGGGTTTCTCGAAGTCGGAGTTTCTCCTGGAGAATCGTCGAGGCGGGGAACGGGACTCGAGGATTCTCCAGGAGGAACTCCGACTTCGATCGGGCAAGAATCGGGGATGCTCGAGGCCGTAAACGATGGGGGAGTTTTAATATCGAGCCGAGCTCCTCCTTATCGCGCGATAACCGAAGGAGAAACGGCCCGGCGTAAGTGGCCCCGCTCGTAAAATCGATAATTTTGACTCGGAGCGGGAGCGGAATTTCAAAGTTCCAACCGGTTTCCAGCTCGGTCGCGTCGACGGAAAATTGCTAATGGTTTCTGGTCGAGCGGCCCGGAAAGGGCGGAACCGCTGATGGAGCTCCGCGAAACGTTACTTCCTTACTCGTGGAAGAAGGCGAAGAAAAAGAATAATGTCGTTTCCTTCCACTCGCCCTCCCGCCGGCCCTCCTTTATCTACTGGCGCTGTTAGCTTTATCAACGAACATTTCCTTCCACCGGTTCTGCGCCGTAAAAAAGGGGGCGAGGGAGCGCTCGAGGGGTAGGGGGGAGGGGTTCAACAAAGAAGAGGAATTATCCTTCCGTTTCTACTTGAGAGATCCTTTAACCGGCCAGACTGCGCCCATTCGAGGAACTTTGCTCGCAGATAAGGCTACCGAAAAGAATTTAGCCGTGATAATAAAGTGCCGGGGCACTTGTAACCGTCCGGCGTTTAATGAATTATTCCCCCACTCCCGCCATTAGTACTTCGTTCCAAGTACACCGTATTTCAAAAACGCATCGCGTCCCCTCGAGCATATCGAACATCGGAGATTACTTTATTCCGAGAATAATCCGAAACGCGAGATCGATCGAATGATCCAGAAACGAGATCCGACGAGGGGCGAGGCTCGCAAAAATAATCGTGACCGCCAGCGGACGGGAACGTGGCGAGAAGCGAGAGCCCCTAAGCGCGCTAATAACGTTCGCGAAATTTATTCAACGCTCCATAATGCATAGATTCGAGTAATAGTAGAAACGTGTTCCATACCTCGGGACCATTCCCAGGAGCAACATTCTTTAAGGTGTAACCCCTTGGCCGTACGTGTACGCCGGGAAATGTCGATAAAAGGTACGGGGAGGTCTTCTTGGAAACCGGTGCACGTGCCCCGTGAACGAGATCGGAACATAACAATTACGTGGAACAAGCGGCGGACGCACTCTCTCTCTCTCTCTCTCTCTCTCTCTCTCTCTCTCTCTCTCTGTCTCTCGCTCTCTCTCTCTCTCTTCCTCTATTCCTAGGATGAAAAGTACGGTGCTCGCTCGCCTATACGACGGCGTACCATAGCCATAATCCACCTCCTCGAACACCTCCGAGCCCCCGTCCCCTCGTCCCGGAGCTCGTCGACCTCGGCCCACGCAGCCATTCCATCGGCTTGTAACGCACAGTTATCATTTTTTGTCGTCCACATCTTTCCCTGTCTCGGGCATTAACTCCTTCGGAAACATCAGTATTATGCATAACCTTTCAACGCGAAACCTACCGAAGCGGTCGAACCGACTTGTCGGTGGTTGCGTAGAAAAATCGCTGTACTTCGTGGAGGAGCGGTCGTTTAAATTATCCATGATTCCAGCCACGAAGTGTGAATCATTCTGGCGATCCGTTGACATCCGCGCTTGACCCTCTTTTTCTCCAAGGATATATGCGCTATTCGCGAATATGTCCAGAAAGTAGGTTTGGTGACAGAGTATCTATTCCTCCTCCATGCCTCAGTTTTTAATCTATTTGTAGTATAGCTAGAGAAATGAATTTCTCTTTGCACCACGACCACCGCGGAAATCCGCGCCACTTTTCATCGTGAATTTAAATTAAACCATAGCGCCGCTCTTCAAAAAGCGAGCTGTGGCGCGCGCACGTTGACGACGCATCGTCGAGAGAAAGACCGGCGGGGAGGGGGGTATTCCAGGATTTCTTGAGTGTTCCCCATAATAACGAGACGGTGCACGGGCGGAAACGCGGCTCACGTTCGATTTGTTTCCTACAACGTGTCGAGGGAATTGGCCGCGACAAAAGCCCCTGGAATCGATCGTCCGGGCTGCCGAGCGAGGAAAGAGGCGCCCTGCCGTTTCGCGGGGCGCGTTTACCTTGATTTACGCAGGGCCCTTCGATGCCCGGTATCGTTCGATCATCGACAGCCGCAGGACGCGCGGCGGAACGAGGCGGAAATACAAAGCGGCGCACGGACACTCACGCTGGCCAGATAAGTGGTATCCGCGATGTACGGTGTAATACCCTTCGATTGGCGCCAACCATGCCGTTTTGCGCGTTAATGTGTGGAACGAGTATCCTCGATGATTCTTCCATCGCAACGCCGCTTCCGCTTTGTTCCGCTGAAGTACCGTAAACGCGTGTCTTCGATCTGAATTATCCTTTGTCACCTCTATTATCGCTTTTCTTCATTTCCTTCAAGATCAGCTTGATACTAAAACTACCGGTTATTTTCAAAAGATATGTGAAACACCTTGTACGTCTTTAAAAAAAAAAAAGAGCTGCATCTTTAAAAAAAAATCTAAGCGTTGCACGAAGATCATGGAAAATCTCTTAAAAATACATCGTCTACGCTAGGATTTTTCAAATTGACCGACCACTCGTTTTAACCGGCGCCATAGCTCTACCGTTAAGGTCGGTCTTCGCGCGCGGCAAGGGTTTATATTCTCCAGCCAATAATAACATTTCGGATCGCCTCCACGGGATATGCTCCACGCGGAGCGCGAAAGGGTTAACGATCGTTCCAGCGCGAAGAGCGGCGGTGGAACGAGGAATCCACGGCGTATTCCTGGAAGATGCGTAATCGGGCCAAACGCTTCGAGTCCTCTCTTCGGCCGGTCCCGCATCGGGGCTTCGATGGGCGGCAGTTTGCAGCGTTTACAGCGGATTGACCGGATACCACCGCGCTGCGGGATTAAACGCGGCGGTGTAAAACGATCAGACGATCGAGTGCGTAAATACACGTGTACCCGCGCGCATTAGACGCGAACAGTTTGCCCCGTATGTGTAATCAAGGCCGGCCGAGTGTGGGGCCGCATATGATTCCGCCGTTCCATACGGCCATCCACGCCATACCCCGTCCTGGACTGTATCGCGTGCGGTTAACTGATACACATATTGCCTTCCGTTTACGAGTGCCACGTGCACAAACACCGCCATGGTAACGCGCGTGCAACACCGCCGAAATCCGCCACCGAGGGCTCCGAGGATAAACCATCGGATAGAACGCTGTGCGGGATCACAATCGACTCGTTCATGCGTCCTGGATTTGCGGCCCTTCCTTTGCCCGCGCTCCGGGGCCTGTGCGACAATGCTGGAACGCGGCCGATATGGATGAAATTTAGGCACAAAGCTCCCGCGGACGTTCTTCCCACGCCGAATGTTATCGATATTTGACGCGTGACCGCGCATTCGTATTTTACCTCCACCCGCCTTGAGGCGGACCTGGGTAGTTGTGTCGGAAAAGATATATGCGATCGAGCATTGTCCACTTCGAGGCGGAGTTGAGAATTAGAGGGTTAAACAGCCTTATCGATAAATCCACGATTTAGAGTCGTCGACGAAGTCGAGATGGACGATCGCTGGGATAAGAACCGCGGGATTTTATCCGGATCGAGGACGTGCACCAGGTGAGCAGGGTGGGGCTCGAAAGAGGCCCTTTGCCGCTTCGAGGGACGTAAAACAAAAACAGGTTAGGAAAGGGTAGCCGAGAGTAGCGTAAACGTAGCGCGGAATGAAATAACGACTGGGTGGCCGCGTGAAATGGAATGAAAATTCGCGCAGAAACAGAGGAGCGAGAACGCGAAAAATTAAACTCCCTCGCCGTCTGCCGCCCCCCTGCGTCCTTCCTCCCAACGCCCCTCGTCCTCTAACTCTCTCTCTCTCTCTCTCACTCTCTCTCCCTCTTTTATTTTTTCCCCCTCGACCGCAGCTTTTTGCGTCCCGCTCGGCCACATCGCCGGGAGTGGAGACGGCCGCGGCCCTCCCACGGCCCGACAGAGACGCACAACCGATTCCCCGTTTGCGGGATGATTGTGATTGAAATCAAAACGCTGCGCCGGGCCGCGAGGGCGCGGAAAAATGGTCTATCCGCAAATCAACTAGGCACCGACGCCGCAACGGCGTTGGGCATTTTTTTTAATCTTCCCGCCCGGCTAAGCGCCAGCTCGTCGGGGGATATCGAACAATTAAGCCGGTCCATATTTCCCGCAAATACGCCCGGATTGATTTCGTCGTAAAGCCCTAGCGCGGCCCGTCCAATCGTCTTCCTCGTTAATCGCCCCGGCCAATGGCCTTAACCCTTGTGCGGCCAATCCGGGAATCCGTTTCGACTTCCGGCTTATTGCTTTTTACGCGCGCTTCTCAAAATATCGCGAGTTCGACCCGATTATCAATGCCTTGGATATTATGTACGTCGAATTGTTTCTTCAAAATTAAATCGCGAGGATAGGATTGTTGAGTATCGAAGCTGTAAAGTTGCCGGGCGACTGTGAAAGTTTGAATAAGAATATTCGCCGTAATTGTTTTTATATCTGGTAGTATATTGTAAAAGGTGGGCTATTTAAAAGTTTGTTTTTAAAAAACCCATAAAATGAGTCTACATCGATATTTAAAACAACATTTTTTTTTATCGCGAAGGTTAAGTCTCCGATCCTATAATTTAAAAACAAACCAGTAGATGGCCGACCCTAGAGCTTCGGTGGTTTGGAAATCTCCTTGAACGGTAGGTCCTAGGTCGGATGACCTCGATGCTGGAAATGAATAAAAAAAAACATAAATATATCGGCATTTGGACGGTTGCCTGCAGCGATTGACTCTTGACCGGTGGCGTGGATGATGGGGTTCGTCCAAGAACATGGACCGGGAAAATGGATGATTCAATCGTTCAAAAGTCCAGCGGCAACTGCGCGGTGGTGTTCGGTTAGTGTGAAATCGACAAGGTCACAGTTCGATCCGCTACCGTCCGGCCTCCGCCTCTGCAGAGACGTGTGCGAAAGGAGGCTTAACGGATGGGAGGCTGGAAATCACCGTCATTGGGAGCGATGCATACATTGTACTCGACGGTTATTCCCGAAGCGGCCGGCAATCACGCTGTCGTTAGACGATCCACAATTATTTCCAGCCGTGTGATTATCGTTCAAGGATGAAAACGAGGCATACGCGCGCCTCCGCTGCTCGCCGCCGGAAGATCCGTCCTTTTCCTACCGCTCCTGCGCGGCTAATTACGAAAACGATGAAACACACAGTGGCCGTAAAATTTATGGGTCTGTTAATACACGCGGCGTTATTACGTTTCGTAATCCTGGGCACACACATGGCGCGTAAACGTAATCACGAAGGAAATAAACGCTTCGCGCCAGGTTCAAAGTGAAGTACCATTTCGAGATATATTATTAGCCGACAGGCGTATCATTACGGCGCCGCGGATAGAATAGAATTTTGCCCCGGTACTCTTCGTGGAAAAAAGAATATTGTTTAAAAGTTATCCTCGTAAAGGTGTTTCCACGTTCCAGGAACGATAAACATGCGCGCCGTGCCGGCAGCGTTCAAAGCACCGGACTCTGGGTCAAAGCTTGAGCACTTTGGCATACATCATTACATTCGAGATGTACGCCTCGCGTGCACCTTAAGTATTACGACGTACGGGCATAAAAAAAACACGCGCGACCGTGTCACGACTATCGACCCTTGGATATATTCTCTGGATCTTTGAGGATATATTTAGAACACCACGTATCTCTTTAAAAAAAATAAAGAAAGGCAGGAGAGAAGTTTGAATAAATCAATATAATGATTTAAACATTCCATGAAAATCATGGAGAATCTCAGAAAGTGCATCCTCGCAAAGCCTTACGATCTTTCAAAGAAATAACTGACCGGTAGTTCCAGTGTTAAAATTAATTCCCGTCATCGATTCCTTCGAATCGACGAAGATCGAGGTTCCGAGAGTCTGATCATTGAAACGATAGGACCCTGGATTTAAATGGACCTCCAGCGTCCTCCAGGTCGGTCCTAGATTCCCGACAAACGTGTCGAGCACTCGCCTCCAACAGGTACATCACGATTCTCCCCCGGGGCACTGAAAGCCGTCAGCGGAGCGGAGGGAGCCCCTTTTAGCGATTTTCTCACCCCCCGAGCCGACGTACGTACCAGATACGCTGACATACACGCGCTCGTCGACGAATTACTTTGTCGAGTCAGGAGGGTGGAAACGCGCGAGCCCTCCTGTGCAGTGCCAGAAGGGCGAGCGCCCTTGGGGGGCGGCAGATGGAAGAAGGGAGGGCCATCGCCCTGCGGGGGTGCTCGAGGAGCACCGACACCGCCGGGCGTGGACAATTAGCGCGGATCATGCAGATCGACCCTTAATCCAAGGCTTATTTCTACGCGCCGTCGAGTGCCCGGGCCTTCGATCGGCCGAGAAAGAAGACGGGAAGGGGATGGAAGGGACGATGGGAAGGCCATGACCCAAGGCTCGCGTCTCAAAACTCCCGATTCCTTCGAAGTATCCCTCAGCATTGCACGCTAAAATCATCGTTCGCTCATCTTTACAAAGAAAACCACAGGACTTGAATTACGTTCGCCAATCCTCGACAGCGCTCTAAACGTTTCCACCCTAGAATATCCCTAGCGCGATTTACGAAATACAAATTCGATTTCCATACCCTGGGAACATATTGGAGCTCCCTCCGTAGTCCAAGTCACGGGACGGAAAGGGGGCGGACGATATCCTATCGAGCAACTGCCCTAACCTCTGCGCCCTTCCTCCTCGTCCACCTGACCGATCCTAGCCTCCCTCGCCTCCCCCCACCATCCTCCCCAGCATCCACCTCGAAACTCCTAGAGCTCCTATTTACATCCACGTTCGCGCTATCCAACAAACGCCGCGGCGGCCTGTGTACGTGCAAAAGCAGACGGGGAATATTTTCCATGGCGTGCACATTCGTTATTCGACCGGTCGATGCTGGGTAATTGAATACGCGGCTTTTATACGCGGCCGAGGGTGGTGTATACCACGGGTTCTCCGCTTCGACTGCCGCGGAGGGGCGGAAGGGGGAGAGGGGGGGGGGCGCGGTTGGTTGCGCAAGGGGGCGGCTCGTACCCGCGAAACCGAGGGGAATGGGGAGGACAGGCCTGGGCGGGGGTGGCTCGGTGTGTTCTGCTGTTCCGGGGTTTTATAGCGGCGGTCGGAATTAATGAGGGGCCGTGTTTTCACGGCGGCCGAGTGGCGGTGCAGATTTCATTTTACTATTTACCCCGGGGGGAATTTATTCGGCAACGAGGAGCCGCCGCCGGTGACGTTGGATACTGCCGGCCGAATAAGAACCTGCGGGGCGTTTGACATGGGCGAAAACAGGGGGATGAGCTACCTTTGATCCTCCCCCCTCCCCCCACCGCCCACATCGAAGGAGAAGGCGGTGGCAACTCGAGCGTGCTCAAAGCCTACTTCTCCCCGAAAAAGGCCCCGCCCCCCTCGCCCTCCTGATTCGAGGAACGAGGATCGGGGGAGGCCCCCTTTGCGCCGCCGCGGAATTCCTAGGTTACATCCGAGTTTATAATATTCCCGGAATAAAAACGTCACGAACCTGTCGGCTTCTGGGGAGGGAGGGGGGGCGGGCGCATAATCGAGAATTGCCCGGACGGTAAATAATTATTCATTGGACAATCCGAACGAGGTTCCCGCTCGTATTTCACTCTCGTTATTCGCTCCTTTTTCACGGCATTCTTTCCATACCCGCTCTATCCTCCCGCGGCTGGGAAATGTTCAGATTGGACGGGGAGGCCACCGAGGTCGTCAGACTCCCGGCCTCGGCGGCGAGCCTCGGACAAAACGTTATTAAATCGTGGATTCCCGTCACGTTCTGCGATCTAACGAATTAATATGGAAATTCCAAAGCACCTTACGAACGAACGAACGGCGTCGACGCGAAATCCCGGAGGCACCCTCGGGAGCCGTGCCACCTAGGGCTAGGGGTGAGGAGGTCGAGTCACATTGGCGTCGAAGCCTCGATTCCACCGGCGTCCTTCCGATCCGCCGCGCCCCGCTCCTAAGGCTTCCATTCCCCGGCCCTCGACGAACGTGATCTCTCGGTCGAGGAGTCGCGCAACCGTGCGAAACTTGTTTAAACTACTTGGGAACTTTCGATATACCCCCTTCGATGCGAATCTCGGCACTTCCACCGGGAAATTTAATTCCTCGCCCTCCGCTCGCGCGTCGCTTTCCCCCCTCGCGTCGACGCGCCCTGCCGAGGAACGATTGTAATTAGATCTCGATCGGCCGCCCCGGCGGGGCTGCTTTTTTTTCCCCGCTCGAGGAAATTCGACGCCCATGATTACGGCTCGGAATGGCGCGGGACGGCCGTACTAAAATGAAACGTATATTTGAGGTTACGGCGGATCAGGGGTTGCGCCCGTGGGCCCCCGAGTCGTTTATATGGTGATTCAATGGGGGTGCTTGGCAAAATGTCAAGGGACTCGTAAGGGAGGCCGGAGTTTCGGCGAGTTTCGGCTCACCATCGGCGGCTACGGTTATTCGAACAAAAATTTCACGTCCGCATTTTTTTTCTCCTCCCCTCTTATCGCGAGCCCCTGGAAATGAGCTTCCGCGAAAGAGGGCGAAATTCTGGGCCGGCCCTTGCCCGTGCAACCTTGCCATTCCCAATTACTCCGCCGCGGGTAAATAAAGCGGAAGCATTGACGAACATAGGACATTGATACGATTTTTGGTTATCGCATTTCTCGACGCTCGCGCAAACGTACCGAACGATACGCGCGTGGAGGCCGAGCGAGAAGCGGGGGGCGGGCCTGAAATTTAAGCGTCGAGCATGTTCGTCGATGGGTAATATTAACGATATAAAGCGTCGGTGGGTAACGATAACGTTGAGAGATAAAAAATTATTAATTCCGGCGTTCGATTCTCGGCATTAAATAGTATTTACATTATAATCAGCCCCGCGGAGGATCGGTAACATTTCCGAGGTATTAAAACCGGCGGTTGAAACGATCGATGGGATCGCGGAGCCGTGTCCGGTGGCGGCATAAAACACGCGATTTGCGGTTTTTATTGTGTACCGCCAATATAATCTCATTATTGTCCGTGATTCCATAAATTTGGGAAAAGCCACGGTGCGCCGCGCGGCGGGCCGATAAACGCGCCGGGCAGTTGTCGAATCAATTCTACAAATCTGCGATACGGTCCCGGCCCAGTGCGGTAAAGCTACACCAGCCACCCCTCCCCCCCCCCCCCAATCCTTCCGCCCTCCGCGTTTTTTTTTCCTTTTTTTTTCCCTACCCAACGAGTGTTTCCGCAAACGGTAACTGGGAATCGCCGACAAGGGTGGTTTGATGCCTCCGCGTCCTTTCGACCTCGATTTGATGCGACGGCCGAATCGATTGCCATTCGTGCCGCACGTAGGACAGATGTTGATCTAACTACGCGCGGTGGCCCTTTGTAAAAGCTGCAATTTACACGCGCCCATTGCGCGAGGGAGAAAGGCGAGCGGGAGCGAGACGGAGGGCGAGGATCGAAAGGAGGGATAAAGAGGGGGGCAGGGGGGCAGGGGAGGGAAGGAACGCCGGCGGGCCGATTGTTCGCGGGCGCACAAAGCATCGTCGAGGAACAAAAGTGCACCGTTGCGGCCCGCCCAAAGCATCGTGGAACCTTTCGGTGGATATCGAGCCGGCGAATAATGGGATCAACCGTATCACCGTAACTGAAAATCGCGGGGAATGAATTTTTTTTTTTTTTTGCCAGCTCGAGAGCCCTTTTATCGTCGAAATTTCCCCGCCCTCGCGTTCCTCCTCTCCCCCCCTCCGCCCGCTGCCCCCTCGTCGCCCACCTCCTCCTCCTGATAGCGTTTTGAGCCCCTAAGAGGTGTGCAAATGAGACACGATCGATCCCGAAGTTCTCGCGCTTGAATTCCTCCCGGACGGGCCAAAATACCCGAGGAAGCCCCGAGGAGCCCCGAGCGGGACGTGGAGCGGCAGAAAAATCGTCGCGGGGATGAGGGAAGAGGAGGCGACGATAAATTCAACCGGTTGGATTTTCGCAGGGCAGCCCACGAGCGGAAAGCCATCGGTTTTCTTTATCTTCCCGTTTGAGGGATACGCGTCGCTGAAACGTAATCCTCTCCTTCGAGCACCCGCAATTTGTCTTCGGCTTCTCCATTTTCTGTTAGGCGCGCTAACCGGCGTCTCCCCTCCCCCTTTGTAATCCGCCCTCGGTCCCTCCGGCATCGATTTTTCACGCAAACTCGACTTCCCGTGGCCAAGGTTACGAGGAGGGGGTCGAGCCACCCCGGAAAGTCGACGGCTTAAATAGGAAAAGGTCAACCTGGCACGAGGTATGCTCGCTGGCTATCCCATTCCTCTCCTTCCTTCGCTTTTCAATCGGCCCGCCCTCGTTAAAGGCCGACCGACCGGTCGATGGATTTGGGATGAAGAGAGAGCGATCGATTTGGTCTCTTCCTCGAGATCACGCATTGGACCATGTAATATGTATATCGTGACTCTGGTGGTTTGGAAGGGTAGGTCCTAGCCACGATGACTTTATCGGTCGGTGCTGAAAATAAATGGAGAAAGAAGAACGTTCGGATGAGGATCTTTGGTTTATCGAATCGAGAGAGCTTCTGACTTAGCGTTTGTTAGAATTATCGATATCCGCTGCTCTATCCGCATGCCATTTTTTTACCCTCTCGTCAAGAGCCCCTGTTTAACGCGACATGTGAGACCCGCTCAGTGACGTTGCGCGTCTAAACGATTTAAGGAAAGATTAACCACCCCCTTGATTCTCGTGCTCAAACCTCGATCTGCGTAATATTCAATATCCTAACGCAACTAAATCTCAAGTCGTCGAGGTGAAAGCGACAAGGATCGATTGTTCATTTATTTATTCGTCGACGAAGTAAAACAGGACACCATCGCTATGATACAATAGCATTACATTTTTAGAATACTTCCATGCGATAAGCTATACGGTAATCGCGCACTGTTAGGTCGATAAGAGGGCAGCGTTCACCAGAAGGAGGCCCACATTGTCGTATATGGGACCCTCGATGCAAACACTCGATTCTCGCCCAGTCGTGCGTCTAAACGAGAAACACCTTTGCCGGAAATTTAATATCGCCCAGCAGAACGGCTGGCTGGCTCTTCCTTTACCGCGTCACGGCCCGGAAGGTCGAAGAAAAAACTTTGTCCCCGTAAGGCGCCCCACGAGTCTTTTTTCTCAGCATTTTAATATCGCGGGGTTGGTTAGCTCTACCCTCCGGGACTTTGCGCCCCTCTCGCGCCGCCTTCCATTTGCCGGCTCTCCCCTCGGCCGCGCGTATACATCCGCGCGTCGAACGCGCCTGAAAACGTCGACGCCGGCGTAATGCATGCACGCTGCTCCGAATTTACGGCAGCCGGAAATTCGGCGGGACGCGAAGACCGCCTTCCTGTATTTTTCGAATTTCGATCTCACTCCGTTGGGGAGCCACGATTTCCGTCGAACTCCTTTCTGGACTTCGAACCTCCTCGCTTCCTTCCTCGATCGTGCCATCGAAATTTTATACGTCCTACTCTTTCTTTTCACGATCTTAAGGTAACAAGATCAGAGGAGAAGGCATCGTGTAAAAGAGGTGTGAGAGACCTTTTTTTGAATAAGCGTAAGGACGTGGGAATAGAAGTGTTTATTTGCGAGGGTAGAAGCGGCGATTTAGTCGTGTTCTTCTTTTTTTCTTTTTCTTTTTCCTCCTTTTTTTCCTTTTTTTTTGCGCGAATCCTTGCATATCGACGGCGCGCAATCTCACGGCACACTCCGTCTCTTTGGCCACCGCTGGAGAAAGGTCCTTCCGGCGAAACGGTGGGGGAAAACTTGGCTTCCACGTACGTGACGAATGCCCTCCACCCGGGGAACGTTCGAACGTTTGGCATCCAGCTTGCGGAAAAAGGAAAGAGCCGACCGGCCGCCGGGGGAGAGGTTGGGCCGAGGAAAGTCGCCCTCGCCCACCCTCTTCCGCGTCGTCTCCTTCGTTTTATCCCTCCTCGCGCATCCCCTGTCACGCAGTTGCCTCCGCGAATCTCTCTCTCTAAATAATTCTGTCCCGCGCTTTTTTAACCACGAAAGTGTAAAGAAAACGTTATTGGATAACTTTCCTCGTCGTTGCTCGATAGTAGAATCTTAAAACCTGTTAAAGTCTAAATTGGTTATTAAATTAAAAATTAACTGCCGTCATTTTGTATAATTACCGCAGTCATTTTTTTACGATACGTGGATCGTGGGTCTTATAAAATATGGCTAGTGATTCTGGCGTTGGATCGCGTGTTTTGTCTGAAAAGACGACGTTGCAGCGGATGCGATGGGAGAGAAATTTTATTATTGTCAGTCTTCTCTCTTTATAAAGAAAAATACATCGACATTGTAGTCCGAGGAAACGTCGTTGTTCGAAGATTCCTCGAGTAGCTTCTATATTACTCTTGCGGGATAATCCTTGTAACACTTTTCGTCGTAGATACGGATCATTGTTCGAGATATTTCGTACTCGTGTTGCATGCGAAATACGAGGATGCGTCGATAAATCCCTGCGCGGTTTGAGGGAGAGAAAAATAGATGCGGCGCGGTGCCTTGTAAATCTTGTCTTGTCCATCCGGAGGGCGCGTGCACCTTCCTGTTGCTCCACGCTCTTCATTCTCGCCGCTCGGGCGCTTCTTAGTGGTAAAACAACCTTTCCCACCTGTTGTTTATCGCGCCTGGTTCAAAGAAAGATACCGCGAATTTATCCTCGTCCTCCACCTTGATGGACGCAATCGAGTCGTCGAGCAGCTTCTCGATTTTCGTTTGCCCCGTTCTTTTTCCGTTCCAACCTTCTCTCTTTCCATCCGTCGTTCTTCGGATAAATATTATGCTTCTAAAAATTCCTTAGGAATAACGTATCGTTGCAATAGTACTCAGATCCAAACTTCTATCCAGGAACGCTTACCAAGGAAGGAAGAAAGTCTTTTTCAAATGTGTCGATACAACGCTTGCAAGCTCACGCGCGCGTGATAATTTCAATCGTCCTCCACGAAGACAAACCACCCTTTACTATTCTAACGTAAAAGTGCCGATAGCCCGGGAGGAAGATCCAATAGGATCAAATTTATACCAACTTTTTATACTCCCTCCGCTGTTATTACCCCCTGTCCACCCGTAAAACGGATCCCACGTGTTCCCGAAACTAGGGGTATAAATTTTCGGAAAACCCTCGTCTCCTTACGGCCCATAATCGTGTTCGCAACGTTTCAATTTCTCCCCCGGGTTAACGGAATTTCCAGTGGATTTAATTATCGACGCAGTTCGAGCCCGCCGCGCAATTCCCGACAGTGCCGGCCCGGCGACGCGACACCTTTGGAATATCACCTGCGTACGTGCATGGGCATTCGTGCTCCAGGGTACTTTGCCAACTTCTCGGCGTCGTTCAAGTTTGCGGCCCTTATCGCCCCTCAGGAGGCCGTTGCGCTTTAATCTGGGCCACGCCGTATAACGCTCCGAGGTGCGCGAATCCGGGAGTAACTTCATCTGGCCCGTGCCACCACTGGTCAGCCCGATGGAAGCCGCACGCGAGATCGCGAGGGATGATCGTCGAATGGCGCTAACGTCGGCTACGATTAGCTCCTCGGATTGCGAGGAAAAATGACGGATTTATCGCTCCCGACTCGTAGGCATCCAGTCGTGTGAGCCAATAGTGGCTGGACTCGTCCTGCCATTAGAGCTCGACGGATGCCGGATATATCCGGCGTTAGTAGCGCGAAAGGGTTAGTCGTTCGACAAGAGTGCTGACCAAACACGTCCACCTACCGTATCGAACATATTTTCCCAGGGATCCGTATAACGAGTGGGCCATTTAAAAGTTTGTTTTTAAAAACGCTGTAAAATGAGTCTACATCGATATTTAAAACGAAATGTTTTTTTATCGCGAAGGTTGGAGTCTCCGATTTAAGAATGACAAGACCGATCAGCTGTTCAAATTTCAAGCAGATCGGTCACACCAGTGTCGCCATATCCTATAATTTATAAAGAAACCAGTAGATAGCCCAGCCTATACAAGGTTATACAGGGAGCATGGTTGGGTAAAACCATGGCGATGTTCGTAGCCCGCTGGGACGTGATTACGATCGAAAGGAAGCGCCGCGGAATATCCGCGAAAAATACGCTGGAAATCCCCGCGATCCTTACATTCGAGCCCGCTAATTGACCAATTAAGGAGCCCAAGGACGAGGGCCCTCGGGGGCTCAAGATAGCGGCAGCTCGGGTTTTCAACCTCTCGATTTTCCGCGGTAACGTAAATTCGTTACAACCGACAGGGGGGCAGGGCTTGTATATCGAGTGAGCTCGGTGGAAACACTTTGGTGTAAAAACAGAGTTAGCGGCGTAATCCCTCCTGCCGCCCGCTTCCTTGCCCCGCTTTCCTCCAGGAGCGGCTTCCTCCATCGGCGGTTCCTCCCTGGTCCCTTTTTCGCGGGATACGGGAGCGTCGTTGATGGGGTATGCGAAGGGTCACGGGGACTGGTAACGGGCTAGATTCGGGCTCTTTCTGTCTTAGTGGTGTGGCGTTACCATGGTAACAGACTGTAAGCCGCTTAACACCATCCTCCACGCCCTCTTCATCCCCCCCCCCCCCTTCTCCTCCCCTGGAATCCTTGTGCCTCCGACGCGGAGTCAACCCACCCTGTCGTTCGTGCCGTTGAATATCGCTTTCCCTTCGCTCCCCCCCCCCCTCGCAGCCCCGCCCCCTCCGCCCTCGCAACGGCTCTCTCTAGACCATCCCCCCTCATAAGCAACGTCGTGAAGCAACGTCCACGCACGTTTTCGCACCCTCGTTACAACCCACCGATGAAAAGTCCCTCTCTCTCTCTCTCTCTCTCTCTCTCTCTCTCTCTCTCTCTCTCTTACTCTCCGTTGGAGAAAAAAAAAGAGCCATGCTGGCCGTCATCCCCCGTCGTTCATCGGGATATCTCCGATGGAAATGGCGATTACCGTGATCGCGGAGGGGGAGGGAAGGATTTTAGGGAGAGTCCTCGGCCGGTTTAATAGCTTCTGGGGGAGAAAAACGGTATTTTTTTCAATTTTCCTCGACTCGCGAGGGAGGCTGGGTCTTCTGCGGGAAAAAAGGAAGACGGGGGGGGGGAGGGAAAATTAATTAAGGCGAAATTAATTCGGGGGAGTGAGCGCCCTTGTCGTGGGAATACCAGGGGCGGATCGATGGCGCCTCGTTCTCTCGCAAAATCCCCGAGATCGATCCCGGGCGCACCTCGCGGAGGAGGCTTCTTTGCCACGATTCTTACCCCCGCGCTCGGCGCGATCCCTCGGACGCGAGGGTAGGCGGGGCGCTCCAGGATCGAGAGAGAACGGCGGGAGATTATTAGGAGGGCCGTGGCGGAGGATTGAGATTGCGCATGAAAGAAAAATGCGTTTCAAAGGGGGACACTTGAGGGTACGGTGGAGAAGAAGAGGAACGGAAGAAGGGGGTAGCCGTGCACCCGTAACCGTGGGCGAAGGCGTGTGCACTCTCCTGATGAGGAATTGAATGGAGGGCGAAAACCACCCTCCAAAGCGGAGACCCACGGGGCATTCTCTCCCTGTTATTTTCTCGTTTTAACCGGCGGGCTTTTTCGCGCGAGACAGAACGACTCTTCGCCCTCTATCACTCTTTTTCGCGGAGCACCGGCCGAGACAAAGGACCACCCGGATGCCGGCGTGTTCTGGCCCACCCCCAACTTGAAAAAAAAAAGGATAGAGAGAGAGAGAGAGAGAGAGAGAGAGAGGCCCTCTTCAGCGTTGCCTGGCAATCATTTTTCTCCTTCTCCACTCCCCTTCCCAACCCCGCGCTTCGATGTCCTTTGAATTAAGATCGATCGATACAACCCCCCCTGCCATGATGTGGCCGCGAAATATTTTTTGGCGCTCCCACCCTTTTCCTCTCTCTTGGATGTTCGCGTTTGCGCCAAAAAGGAGAAGAGAGCGGTCAACGCTCTATCGAAATTCCATTTCGTCCGAGGATCCTTTGGCGGGCGCCACCTGTTTTTTTTTTTTCCCCCCTCCGAGTGCTCTCAAAGCGCCGGCCCGTGCGGTGGACTGAAGCAGGGTTAATAAATGGGTTTCGCAATTTTAATCTTCCGAGGAAGACCTTACGCTCTCCACGGACGATTGAGCGCGCGATAACGTCGTTTGGTCCCGCGACCGCGGAGGTACAATGGGCCGCGTAGATAAAGAATAATCGGCGGGGTATTGAAAACTATCGATGAGAGCGGTTTGTAATTATCCGACCCGCGAGGATATTGCTGCATCGCCAATGGCCAGGGCTCCCTTTGTGAACCAGAGGCCGCAATTAATGATCGTCGGACTGGTGGAAAATAATTAATGCCCATCGACGCGCGGCCGATATTTTGTTAACGCCCGAGCAACGCTCTCTCCGCGCTTTGTTAATTATCATCGAGACGCCGAATGACGTTCTCGGCTTCTTTTGTGCGCGCGTAAAAACTGAGATCGAAGCATACCACTTTTCTATACCCATTCGACCTTCCGCTTATCCGTACGATTGATCCGAGGTATTTATCTTTTTTTTTCCACGATCAGCGCGCAGCTCCACGATTTGTTCCAGCTTTTGCTTTTTTGTCCAACGTCGAGGAAAAGAACAGGCTGCAAATATCGAGGAATAAATCGCGCGGACTTTGTCGATAATTAATTAATGCTCGTTCGTTCGCAAATTCTGATGGCGCCACGTCGCGGGCGATAATTACTGTTAATATTAGAATACGCCGCGTCCTTTGTCCCATAAAATCCGGCGGGAAAGCATCGGAATTAGCCGATATTTTTCATCCTCTAATTGCCACCGATCTGTCTCGTCGCGTTTGAGTTTCTGCCGGATCGCAAAAAAGAGAACGCGACCAAGACCTTCGACCCTATTACTGATTTATAATCGCTCAAGGCTACGCGTCTATCGCGCATCATCGATCGTACGCGATTAATCTCCCAGAGGTGAAAATTAATAAGCAATCACGACCAAGAGCAAATTCGCATTCCGTATCGGAGTGACAATTTTTCCCCCTTCGTCCGCTACTCCGCACCGCAATTATCGTCACGCTGGCTGCATATTATGCTATTACACATTATGCAAGTAGTCGGTAATGGGCTCGTTATCCGGCTTCTGTGCGTGAAAAAAAATAAATGCAAAACGATCGCCGCGCCGTAAGATATGCACGGAACGGTCGTCCCGGTGGCTCTCTTACCTCGAGAGCCGATTTCAATTAATCTTCCGCAAAGTCGATCACGGCCGATCGACCTCCTTGGCGGGTCACGTCAACACGAGCTCGACCTGTGATCTCTCCAGAAATTGTAATCCTCGTTCATCGTCGAGCACGACGCGCGTATAGGAGCTCACCGGTTAATTCTATCCCGATAATGTCGCCGCTTTACGAGCGATCCGAGGCGAGGAGATGCCATATTTCTGATACGCGACCGCTCGATGTCGTAACTTTAAATACGGAGACGTTTATTCGTCGAAGGACGCGTCTCGTAGAGGCGCGATCTTCCTCGAACCTCATTCGACGCAGGCATAAAGGAATTTCACTACCGGTCATAGTACGCGCCAAGATTCCAGTCCTCGTCGGTTCTCAGGCCGGCGGTGTTTATTAACCGATAGATTTTAGCCGGTCGCGCGCAACAATGAGACCATTGACCAACCGTAACCTCTTTCAGGTTTACAGCCTGCCAGCACCAAAGCGCAGCCAACCTCGATTGGCAAGTCTCACAGACCCAGTACCGGCGTTCTACCTCAGGGTCATACCCCAGGACCTGGACCAGGTGGCCAGCAGAATAGCAGGAGCTTCGCCGCCGCCTTGAGGAACCTGGCCAAACAGGCAGGGCCGGCTCCTCAGGAGGAAGAACCGCGTGCGAGTCCCAAGAACCGGGCGCCACCTCCTCTGGTCAGAGGTCCTTCCCCTGCCAAGGTGAGTAATTGCATCCGTCACCCTTTTCCGTCTTCCTTCTTTATTCCTTCCCTCTTTCGGCGCGACCAAACGGCCCGAGTGCATCCAACTCGAAACCTGGACACGAGGGTGCCGGGTCGTCGCATCCTCGGTCCCCACAACGCGCATAATAACGGTCCTCGCCGGTTCGAAAATATTATTAACGCGGTGAAAGGTGGCTTTACAAGCGCTGTAAATGGAGGCGAAGGCTTATCGGTACAAAAGGGGTTGGAGACCCCAGGGAACCGGACGGCTCGCGTCAAAAGTGGTCCGACGGAGCCTTACACAGGCTAAACGCCCGATTTCCATTTTCGTACATTAAATATTGAACGGTCCGTTGTCTCCAGCCGGTTCGACGTGAAAATCTTATATATCTACCTCTTTTTTTTTTTATCTAATTTCCCAAATTTATATATATATATATATATTTTTTTTTATATAATAAAGTTTATTAACAGTCGAAGAACAATGGAAAATAACCTAACTCGCGCACAAAACTCGCACACTCGCTCTCGCAATCGTCCGAACTCTGTCTCCCTGAACGTCTTTTTTTCACGTCATCGTCAAGCGTCTTTGGTTGGCGTCTTAATCTGAAAAACATCGAGCGCTACACGCATACACATCCCCACATATTTATATATATATATATACATCAGTCATCATACTTCTTTCGATGGCTACCGACTCTCAACACCTCGACACATCGAGCCAGAGCGTTTCTCAAGGAATACGCCTGAATATACCGAGAAACCCGTCGGTGCACGATTTCATAAGGTACACGGACAACCGTGGAAGATACGGTGCCATCGAGTCCCGGCGATGGGACTAGAAAGGAGCGCGTCGAGCCGGAGAAAGAAAGAAAAAGTAGGGCGGCCCGCTTTGCGATAATCGCGAGATCAAAGTGCCCACCGTTTCCCTTCTCGGACGTTTACTACCGGCTTATTCGCTCCGCCGTCTTGGACCGACCGGAGGTACGTCCTTCCTGCCAATTTCCATGGCAGACTCATCCGAGCGGTACCTCATTGCCGGTTCGGTGCACGACTTCGTTACGAGGCTTCGCAATAAACTGCGAGGTGCTCGTAACGCCTAAGTGGCGGAAGGGGCCGTAAGGCGGAGAAAATTTCGAGCGACTTGCCCCCTCGGCCAGGCGGCCTACCGTCTCATCGAGGAATTTTCGCGGAAAATTTATTTAACTCGCACGCCGTACCTTCGTCGCGCGCACAACGCTCAAGGCTTTTAGGGGGATCGCTTAGATTACTTCCACGATCTTCTTTAACCGTCCCTGCGGTCTGCACGATTTTATCAACCGACTCGGATTGCAAACTTGTATCCCTTCAGTAGCGAATTCATATAATACGGTACTAGATATTCGCGGTTTTCCGGAGTATTCGTACGTCCTTCCATTCTCATTGTAGGAATAAATGTGTCCGCTTGGTACGTGGCTCGAATGATTAAAAAGGGTCGATGAAGTGATAACGATTAAAATTCGAAATTAGCATTGAGACGTTTATGGAAAATAGGGTTGTGAATCGTTTGTATGAGAGAAAAGAGGCATTGAAAAGGAGGTCGTATACGTCGCGTTCGAGATCTCATTCGCGCGAGATGCTTCTTTGCGCGACGATTGAGAAATGTGCTTAACTCGCTGTTATAGGAGCGGTCCACGCACGAACGAAGACCCGAAGAGATTCCCTCCTTGTACACGACTGCCAGGCCTGCCGAGACCAGTAAACACAGCGTAACTGCCGCAGCTTCCGAATTGCTGGCCCGTTCTGGTTTCCAGCCATATCGGCCCGAACATCACCCGGCCCATGCTCCACCGGCCTTCGCTCTGGATCCTGCTGCTTACAACCCCTATCACCATGGTCTCTACCCGCCGCCACACCTGCAACACGCTTATAGGTCAGTACGCAACTTGCCAGAGGAATATACGTAGAAAATTCCAAATATAATCTGTATATATATGAAATCTTATCTAATATAATCTTTAATTAAATTCGATCTCGTTCATATACGATTTTTATAAAAGAATCTATAAAATCCTCGATCGCCCAATTCCCTCTTGCGAATTTCGTAATTTCCAGTTAAATACATACGAGAAAGAGACTCTCGCGCTCTTGACGCAATTAACACTATTCCTACCGGCTATTTTCCGGACACGTTTAAATATACTAAATATATCCTTAAATAAAAAGAGGGCGAAGAAAAAATCTCGATAGATTCCTATATCGATCCTTATGCTGCAAGAGAATCGCGAAGAATCTCAGAAGCGATCGCGCCCGAAAGTTCTACGATTTTTCGAAGAAAACACTTGACCGGCCGTGGTAGGAATAGTGTTAAGGAAATCTTACTTTCCACGGTGCCCTCGACCATATCATAATCCGCCTGACTCTAACTCCAGCCATTGTGTACTATCCGCAGGTTAGAGGAACAGTTGTACTTGGAACGGTGCGGAATGCTCAGAGCACCGATATTCCCCGGGTTAGGTTCGTATCCTCTGTACGGATTGAGATATAGCCCGGACATACTACAACCTGCCTCCCTCGGACTAATGCCCCCCGTGATGCACGAGCGGTGAGTGAAAGCAAGGGCGACCCCGATAACTTCTTCGCCGGTCCGCGTCCCCTTATTAACGCCGACACGGTTCTCGTTTCAGGCTGAAGCTGGAGGAGGAGCACCGGCTGAGACAGGCACGGGAGCAGGCGGCCATAAGGGAGGAGGAGGAGAGGAGAAGGGCGGCACGAAATTCGGCTCCCGCCGCCCCGGTACCCGCGCCCGCGCCTGCATCCGCCGATACTGCAGGTGAGCGAGTCGCTCCACCCCCCACTGCCTTTCATTAAAAAGAAAGCATCGATTACGCGCGATTGCGGTACCGCACACCCGCCGTCCGATCGGCCCTCCAACGGCCGTCGCACTCGGCCCCGCCATTTCGCCATTTCGCAGGAGCTCTCGCGGTGTCTTCCCCGATGAACCCACGAGGCCCGAGGCCCTCGATATTTCGACCTCCGCGCTCGGATCCTCCGTACCTTCTGTCTCGCGTTAACGGCCCGCGACTCGCCCTCACACCCACCCTCTCGATCTTTCTCTCCTGGTCTTTACTCTTTCTCTCTCTCTCTCTCTCTCTCTCTCTCTCTTTCCCCTTCGTTCCTGACCGACAAGACGCGCTCGTCGCGGAAAATCTCGAGACCCACGACGCATAACGAGTCGTATTCCATTACCTCTTTGTATATCTTTCTCTCTCTCTGTATCTCTCTTTCCGTACGTTCGACTTAAGTCCCCCCCCCCGCCCCCCAATATGAGAAGGGAAAGAAAAATCGGTGCCAAGCGACCCGAGTAACTCCGGTGCGACGTTCGGATTAGCCTGTACTGCGAGCCGCGGATCGCTCGGTGGACCGAGGGGCCCCACGGCGAAGCAAGCGAGGAGAAGTCGTTTTTTGTAGAAATACCTGACTGTGAGAGAAATCGTAAAAGGAAAAAAAAAAACATACTACGCTTCTAATCTTAATCTAGATATAATCAAAGTTTATAGTCATAGTTAATCGTTTCGTATGAAAGTAGGACCGATATTTTATTAGGTAAGCGCACAGCTCGGCGACCGAGCCAAGTTTAACGTTTATCCTTTGGTTTTCCGTTCGATATTCCAAGCAGAACCGTTGGCCTTACGAACGTCGTCGCGCTCGTTCGATGTCCTTAGCGAATTGTCCGACATAACCTTGATCGGAACGGTGACGAGCACCTACCTGTCCTAGGCTCGCTAGGATTACGATAGAAACTAATACGCAATCAATTTTCTAAGGCCCGATTTAGCTAATTGTTCTGTTTATGCGCGGACCGAAGTCAGACTTATTGCGTACGGCTGCAACTGTACTTTCGTCATCGTCCGAAGGAGAGTAAGTCGGCCTTCGGTCGGCCGTTTATCCGTTTATAACACGTTCGAGGCATACACGTTCCAAATGGTTTTTGTAGTGTTGGAATGAGACCTCTTGTGGATGTGTACAATGACCGGCTCGTTTTATGGTTAATCGTTTTGTAGTTGATAACGTCTCTACGGCGAAACTTAAACATAAGAGTGCACGCCTCGTTACGAAGGGTTATTTTTGTTCGTTTAAGAATTTATGATTCTCGTTGGAGGAATGACGTTCGATTATCCTTCGGCAAGACTATCGTTGGATAATGGCCGATGGATAATTCCTTTTTACGCGAAACTCATCCCGCATTCGCGATCGCAAACGAGTATCTCGTTAAATTTTTCTACGATCGTCCGTTCAATATGCGTATACGACGTCCACCTGACCGTTGCACGCTATAATTTATGACGCGCGGCATCGGTAAATACGATTATTATTTCTGTCCCGTGCTTTAAGATTACTCCCAGGATTTTCGTTCGGACGAGAAGGTGTTTGACGATGTACCGTTATCAGTAGTTCCAATACTTAATATTAGATAGGTATTTTTGCGTAGAACTACAAGCCGATAGACTGCAAACGACTAAGTACAAATATTGATATTTCTTTTTTTTTCCCAGGCGCTATGCACTCTTGCGTTAGTTCCCGCAACTGTTTTAGAAATTTGCAATTAAATGCTTACCGTCAAAATAATTTCCCTTAATTGTAGTAAACACATTGCTCCTAATACTGACTGAACACCGATGTATATAACTTTGTCACACATGTTCTTTTGTCAAAATTATACCGTTTTTATATAATTTATTATGTAAACATGTATATTTGGACTATAATTGAAAATAAACATTGCAAAAAAAACGTGATCAAAATTCTGATTGACTTGGAATTCTTGACCCTCGAATCATTTTCTGAAACAGTTTTGGGGAAGATTCGGTGACCGATGGTCCTGATATTTTGAGATCCATCTCGAAACGTTATCGCAAAGATTACGAAGACTTATTGTACCACTATACGTAACGCTAACCGCGGTTAGCCCCGGTTAAGTCCCGGTAGTTGGCGTTCTTTCTCAACTTCGATAGCGTGGCGAAGTTGTTCGATCATAATAGCAATCATCCCCAATACTTCGATGCGAATATGTTAAGATAGTTCACGTAACGGCGGATCGATAGACACCACGAAGGTAAGTCAAAGCAAAACGATAAATCAGCAGATCGAAATATCGTCTCCCCGAATTGCCTTCCAATCGCCACCCCCCCCCCCCCCCACATCATCCAAACGCAGTTCTGCGCAATTATAATACGTAACGCCATAAACATAGATGTATCGCGCCAAGAGTAATTCAAAAAATTTGATGGAAGACCGTCTTTCGCGCAAGGAACATCGTAATGGCCGATGACACCGCGATTAACCGACTAAAACCCACGTGCGAATCCATTCAACGCTTCTCCTCGCGCACAAACACGATACGAATGATCATCAAAATTCCTAAAGCCCATAACGAATAGTCGATTCAAGCTGATCACAGACACTCCGAGGTCCTAAGCGTCTCGACGTCCGTACTAATTAAGCCGATAATAGGTGATGAGCGGAGGGTTACCAAGCACTGTGTTCGGGATTTGTTTCAGCTAGGAAGCCGACCATAGCGGCTCAAATGCACAGCGACCGGGACCGAGAGCGCGATAATAGGGAGCGGGCAAGCGGTAGCAATGGCGGGACCAGCAACGGCACAACCGGCAGCAACGGGCCGGTCGGCGGTAACCATCACCAGTCGAGAAAAGAGGAGCAGCCAGCAGCCCCGCCCCCGCCTCCAGCAGCGCCCACGGATCCCGCAGCAGCGAGCATCTACCACTCCCGCCTGCCACCCTTTCCAAGCCCAGCCGCCCAGATCGGAGCGCCCCCATCCTTGGCCACCGCTTCCATCTGCTCCGTCAGTTCCGCCGCCATGCCACCCCCTCTGGGCTCCAGCCTGCCCCCTCTGAATCTTGGACCGCCGCCAGCCATAAGCTCCGCGCCCATTGGCCCACCCCCTATACCCTCGATACCCTCTATGTCGTCCTTGACGCCCGGAGTAATAGGTCCACCCCCGCCGCCTCCGCCCTTGAACATGCCCCTTACCCCCATCATCTCCATACCTTCCCTACACCTGCCCCCCGTGCCGTCGAGTACCATTCATTCTAGTCAGCATACAGCCACGATAATGAGCAGCGCGACGACTACGGTCACGACCTCCATTTACCACCAGCAGCAGCAGCAGCAGCAGCAGCAGCAGCAAGTGCAACAGCAGGCGCAGCAACAGCCCACGGGTCAGCAGCATCAGCAGCGCCCCAACAACACCGGCGGTACCACCACGACGAACTCCTTGTCGAGCAGCGGGACTATGGCCACCCACCCAAGTCACACGGCCCTGACGACACCCAGTGCCGCCAGCCTGAACACCATCAACCACATGAGCCTGGCTCACAAATCCCCGCCGCTGTCGCACGGGATGCACGCTTCGAGAAGCAAGGACGCGATGATAGCGACCAGCACTGCCGCCAGCACGCTGCCAACGACGACGATAATAAGCACGACGACCAGCGCGCCCACGACCTCGCAGCCCGCCTTCGTCAGGCCCTTCGAGGACTCCTTCCGGTCCTCGTCCAAGCCCCAGCAGAGGCCGGTCGTCAACAGTCACAATCACAGCATAGCCAGCCAGATAGGCCACCAGGAAGCGCTGAAGGCACCCGTGCCCGCGACGACCAGCCAGCCGATCGGCGGCCAGATGATGCAGGACAATTCGCCGGTGGAGAGCGGCGCGAAGTCCATGAGCATTCAGCAGTCCCTCACGCAGCCCATACCCTATCCGCCCCAGCAGTTCCACCATCCTCACATACCCGTCTCCCACGTGCCCAGCCTCTACAAGCCGCCCCACTTTTCCTCCTCGTCGCCCCACCAGCAGCACCAGCATCATCCTCAGCCCAAGCTGGGCGCCCCGATGCTGAACAGCAACGGCACCAGTGCGAGTCTGGCGATCAACTCGAGTTCCGCGAAGTCGCATCACGTGAGCGAATCTCATCAGGCGCCCCTCGTCTCGCATCGCAGCGATGGCGCGACGGTCGTTGGCGCCGCCAATTGCACCTCCGCGGAGAAGAGCATCACGGGGACGAGTTACAGCGCCACCAGCAATCACGTCTCCATCGCCGGCGGCAAGCCCTTCAATCATTCTAATTCGCATCACAAGGGCAGCAACGATGCGCCGCCGAAGGAGGGCAAGTATAATTCGTGCAACGAAAAGGCCACGGGCGAGAATCAAGTCAAGCAACAGCCACCGGCCAATCAGAATCACCTGGCGAAGAATTCGCTCCAGGAGAAGCCCCTGACTCCGCATCTCTCCTACGAGCAGGGAAAGGGCCCGCCGTCCTTTCATCCCGGGAGCTTCGGCGTCGGCGATAAGGACGGCAAGACCGACGTCGAAACCAAGACGCAGACCGATCAGAACAACGTTTTGTCCACATTACCGTTTCAACCGAGTTTTAAGTTCAGCATAAACGACATTGCGCAAAAGCCCATCGACCCGACACAGCTGATGCAGAGCATCAAATCCGAGGAGGTACTGCGCACCTGCCAGAACGTCTCGAACGTTCTGCTGCAGATACCGAAGTACCAGGAGAAGCTGTTGAATTTCTCGAACAACGAGTTGAAGACCGCATTTTGCTTCACTGACAAGTGCAATAATTTGACTGAGATTTCCGTGAAGTGCGAGCCAGCGGTACTGAACGTGCCTGACCTGAGCAAGGCCTTGGTCAAGCAGGATGTTACTAATGAGAAGTCTTTTTTAGTACCTGAGAAGCCAAAAGAGCTAACCTCGTCCTTGGATATGGCGGAAAAGAGGCGAAAAAGAAAGAAGGAGAGGAACGTGGGATTCGCGTGTAGTTCGGATTCGGACGGCGAGGACGATACCAAGGAATTAGATCTTTGGATTACCAAAGGGCCACCAGCGAAGCTCCAATATACCGAGAAAAAATTGTCCTTTCTTGCCATGTTTGGGCTGACAACGCTTAGTATTAAAAATGGTAAGCACCGCTTCGTCATCGCGTAGAACTTCGATCGTCCTAAGGGGCTCGTATATCACCCGAATTTTACGTCTACAGAAATTGAACTGTGCAAAGTGGAAAAAAGGTATAAACTAAATCCGGATCCACCAGACTTACCCGTCGACACCGAGGTGTCAACAGAATCGGTATTACCAATTCCGCGCGATCATCCAGACGTCTTATTGCATACGCCCGATTTCGATTCGAAAGTTGGCTTTCTCAGGACTATAGGCCTCGATGTAATGCCTCCGAGCAAAAGAGATGGTACATATTATCCTACTAATTTTCACACACGCGCACGCACACACACCGCGTTTCTTCCAACCGACCTGCAATTATTAATTTCGCAATTACAGAAGCCGAAGTAACGTGGCAGTATGTTCTGCAAGATCGCAAGAAACGGAAAAGCACCAATTCCGTGACTGCGTATTGCGAGAGAATTGCCAAGGTTTACTCTAAGAATCCTCCAGCATTACCAAAGCCACCGCAAAAGATGAGGCTTTTAGACAGAGTGAAAGTGAAACATGTTCCTGAACGTCCACCGCCTCTACCACCTTTGGTTCCGAACATTGTCTCGATGTACTATCCTGCTTTGCCTATGCCCGGCGAGAATGGTGTCAAGCAGCACTGTAAAGTCGTAGATATTAATATAGGGGAAGAGGATATCGACGACAGCAGCGAGAGGAGAGAAAGACCTAGATGGAACGGAATCGAGGACATCATGCTGGCGTACAGAGAGTATTCCAAAGGTACGACGATCGTTCCTTATCAAAGTACATCGATACGTACACACAGCGTGTTGTGTTATTTTTCACAATTGTGTTATTCTTTATCATGCCTTTTATTGCAGAGAAAGGACTAGAGAGAAAAATCTTGACGAGCGAAACATCAAAACTGGTGGCACAGTCGAACAGTTTACGTTCCGAGACTCTTCAGTTAGAACGAAGGATATACGAACTCTTATCCGCTAGAACAGCTCTTGATTCCGAGAGGCGAGTGCTCAGTGAGAAGATTGAAAGGATCAATGTACTTGTTAGGAACCTTAGGTAGCGATGCGTAACGCACAACACGGAAACTCATTCATCTGTGATATTATCAACGGGTTAAGGGCCGTTAGCGCACAACATTGAATACACAACGTACTACATAGATATGTAAGAAACGAGGAAAAAGATTTTATTGACCAAATGTACAGCGGTTCTTGATATTACTTTACGAGATTGACCATGTGACTTTTTGCGAACAGCGGATCGAAGACGAAATTAAGCGAAAGGGACGCATACGTCTTAAATGGAATATTGTACGACAAAAGGTGATCGGATTTTTCAATTCTTTTTATCGAGAATTACGGCACTTTGGTGGTACTCCAATAACGAATATCAAAAGTAGAAAACTCGTGTGCGGAATTAATCGTACAAAATAAAGCTGACCCTTAAATAGAAACACTTCTTAACGCAAGCGGCAAATCACGAAGATTTTACAATTTGGACTAATGGCTCTTACACCCCGACTATAAATAATTGTAATTTGTATCATAATATTTTAATGAGAAATAGACAAATCATGTAACTTATTTTATTCTGCGTAATGTGGACTTTATGTCAAGTTACTTGAAACAATGGTATATCACACAATTTGTATGTCAACCAATAATTAAGATTAATCGATAGAAAGAAAGGAGATAGGGTCGAAAGACACGCGCCAAGAGAAATTGGCAGGATCGAGAAGTCGCTCCGACAGACTGTGACTTCGTGTTTGTTTTTACGTCGAAAACGCGTATGACGTACATCGGCGGTGATTTCATATTATACTTGAAACGACTTGAAATAGACTGCGATCACAGGAAATCAGACTATTAAACAAATTCGAACAGTAGGATTATATTAATTATTTTTAATTTAAATAACATCTCAAAATAATAACTCTAGTCTACGGACATGCACAGCATACAGGAAATCACTCCTGGTTTAGTAAAATCAGAGTAGTGAGCAATCCTTTCTTTCGATGTCCACCGTTCACCGTAACGAACGCAAAGGCCAGTGAATACATTGAGAGCTAACGTATTAACAGCAGAAAGGTACTTAGGTAAAGTGACTTAATTTAAAACGTGAGACTTCGCGCGAGCACATTCCACATAAAAATGCTTGTTACCCGACCTCCAACATTCCACATAGACGCCAATCGGAACACAGTGACATTGAATGCGAATAAAATTGGGGAAAAAGAAAACTACTTTTATGTTTAACTAAGTCGTGGTTACACTATCTGACTTTGGTATCCTTAACTTATCTCACTCTGCTCTCTGAGTGCATTAATTGACCATACATCGTAACACCTCCAGTATGTGTAATAAGATGATCATTTATAATTTCATCGTTTTGTTCATTGAGTGCCTAACATTATCCTACATTTGTAAATATCATTATTTTTATGTATTGTGTAACAAAAGGGAGACCGCAAGTATTTGTTGGTCTCAGTCTGGCCAGAACAAGAGCCTAGGAGTAAATTGTTGAAAACATGAATTTTCCGAGTACTTATTCATATCCACCTGAAATAAATACAAAACACTGCGATCAGTATCGTATCCTGATATTCCCCCTGTCCATCGTATCTACCAACCTGCAATATCTTCATCCATCCGAATGAAAGCAAACGATTAATTCACTCATAATATAAACACTATCCCAATTCTAACATTCACCGCTTCCCTCTTAGCTTCAGTTATATACATCATATTTTCAAACTCAGAAAGATTCTTATACGTCAGATATCCGTTACAACAGAAAATCAAAAAAAAAAATCAAATATTCTACACCGCAGTTATTCGAATTCTTTCAAATATTAACGGACATTCCTAACGGTTTCTTCGGTCTAGTAACACGTTTGAGTTCGATTTTGAGCTCAACGGATGTGACAATACCCGACACCCTACAATGGTGCGTCGCACACATCCTCTTTTAGAATAACAATCACCCAAAATCGAAAAAAAAAGAAAGGCGTCCGTAGAAACGTGAAAAAAAGTCCATTATTAGGTTGGATTGTTTACACTACATCGCTAGCGTGGGACGGAGGAATGTTTGTCCCGATAATTACAAAATTTCGGCTAGTGACATTGGCCCGTCCACGGTGGCGGCGCCACTATTTCGTGATCCATATTACCTTCCCGCGCAAACGAGCGCCAACCCAACTGTCGCCGCCAAAATATCTGACGTACATACGCGTAACCGTCGTCGAGCGAAGTAAAGCTTCATTCGGTGCCCAGCGTCCGCCAGAGCGACTTCCTTCTGCGTCCACCCGTGAAATTGTTTGAAAGCATCCAGAAACATGTCTGGCCGTGGCAAAGGCGGTAAGTATTAGGGCAAGTTTAGGCGGTTAGAAAGGGGCCAACGTCGATTTCGTCGGTCTGAGGGCCACACGTTCTTGCAGGAAAGACGAAGGGAAAGGCGAAGACCCGCAGTAGCAGGGCAGGGCTGCAGTTCCCCGTAGGAAGGATCCATCGTCTTCTGAGAAAAGGAAATTATGCGGAACGAGTCGGCGCCGGTGCACCGGTCTATCTCGCGGCCGTAATGGAGTATTTGGCGGCCGAAGTTCTCGAGTTGGCCGGGAATGCCGCGAGGGATAACAAGAAAACGAGGTTGGTGCCAAGCCACTTCCCCTTTCTCTTGCTCCGCGATACCTCCGGTTTTTACGCGCTTTCGTCCGAATTAAACTGCCCGAATCGTTCGATTTGCATGAGATTCCGGAAAGGCTTCGAACGTCCTCGAATATACGTGGATTGCTCTACGCGCGTAATACCCTTTTGTATATATTCGTAGGATATCTCTGTTTCTTTCTTTTATAAGGAAGGAGGATGTTCTAGACGCTGCATGTTTTCGAGATTCACTTGCATCAACGTTTGGAAGGTTCAAACGATGAAAGAGAGTAGCTAAAGTATTTTTTTTGTTCAAATGTCCCACCATTCGATAAACAAGTTTGACCTTTGGTTATTCGGTCGCTACGTTTCCTTGTATTATTGAACCAAGACTTACGCGTCGTGTCAATGTGAACCGTACATTGGAGAATCATCCTCGACCGATAGAGTTTCCGACATTTTTCTTTTTCTCCTTGCAGGATAATCCCACGTCATTTGCAATTAGCCATCCGTAATGACGAAGAGTTGAACAAACTTCTCTCTGGCGTTACTATCGCCCAAGGCGGCGTGCTGCCCAACATCCAGGCGGTTCTCCTGCCCAAAAAGACTGGCACCGGCGGATCTGGAAAGGGAGACAAAGCGTCCCAGGAATATTAGAATAACATTTGTAACTTAAACAGTAATCTAGGCATATATCCTTGTTTCATGACACTTGAAAAGATAATATTTACAAATCTGGGAACTGTTGGTAATACAAGATAATTAACATGACAAAATACATTTCGAAATAATCTTAGTCGAAAGTGCGTTGTGCTCTTCATTTACGACGTAATGATCTTTCTTCGCACGCGTAGAGCAGTGACTAAACCACTGCAAAGTACTTTTCATTGTTATTTAAGATGAATCTTTAATGTATCTAGATAATTCACCTTTCCCACGAGCGATTATTTTCAAGGATTTTCTCCTGCGTTTTGTATTCTATTTGATTTTTGTACCACATTGCCAATGACCTTAATTATTTTAAGGACAACTGACGATCGCTATACGTTAAATGTTTTTGTTGAATGTAAACGATATTTAATGCGGAAATAAACGATAATAAAATCTTCACCACGAACTACCCATGAAAAGTGTGCCAAATGGAGAGCGAGCGTTTTTGATCGCTTTAATCCGCTCACACGTTCTGATTGCGGTTTTCATTCCTCGACCGTATCGCGGAGTGTTGTTTAAAAGCGCCAAAGAGCTGTATTTTTAAACTTTGAATTACAAATCGACAACTTCCGGTATAATGATAATTCTCCCGGCGTAGTTTTGCAGTATACAGGTCGGTGTAGGTAGCGCGTCGGTTGGACGTGACATTTAGTTTCCACCTAACCCGGTATTGCCAAACGTAATTCTATCGGTAAAACGTACACAGTACATTTCTAACACACAAAGCATGTCCTCGACGGCTATCGCTATGCTGATAGACATGGGCTTCAGCAAATCCAAAGCGTAAGCTTGTGAATCAGTGAGAGTAATGCTATGTCTAACCTGCAACGATGTTACCGTGTGCCTTTGTTACAGGGAAAAAGCTTTAGAAATAACCGGGAACAAATTCGAGGCGGCAATGGAATGGTACGAAAAGGGCCGTACCTTGGTTCTCATTGCAGGATGACGTTCTTAATTTTTATTTTAGGCTGTTGGCCCATTCGGATGATGCAGAACCATCTCCTGAGCCTCCAGTAGCCGAGAGTGCACCAACGTCAATTGCGGAAACGCCAACACAGGACAGTAATGCTAATGCAAGCGGTCAAGTATTTACTACTGAGATTGCCAAGTCCATGAAGTGTAATGTGTAAGTGCTTCTTTGGATGCTGAACAAACGCAGCTGTAAATTCAATGTATCTTTTTACGTTTGATGCACTCGTCTTGTGTACACAACGCTTTCATAAAAGCATATGTATTCATTTGCAATTCATGCAGGTGTAAAAAGCTTTTTAACTCCAACCTGGAAGTCGAATTCCACGCTACAAAATCTGGACACGATAGTTTCTCGGAAAGTATGGAAGAAAAGAAACCACTTTCGGAGGAGGAAAAAAAGGAACAGTTAAGATTGTTAACGGAAAAATTAAAGCAGAAGAGTAAAGAAAGAGAAGAGCAGGAAAAGAGGGATGCCCTTGAAAGAGAAAAAAACAGAATACGTTCGGGAAAAGAAATGGCAGAAGCTAGAAGAAAGTAAGTTATATCTCCGTGTGCGATTAAAGTTGAATCTGACATTGTTTTGTATATACTATAAATTCTAGATTGGAAGAATTAGAAATGAAAAAACTTTTGGAAGAAAGAAAGCGAGAGAAGGAAGAGGAAAGACTGGCCCGACAAAGAGTTAAAGCACAAATCGAAGCTGACAAAGCAGCTAGACGCGCAAAAGCTGAAGCTAACAGTGATAATCCGCCTAAACCAGTATCCGCTCCTTTACCCGGGTCGTCATGTTCTGTAACAACGCATCACAGAAAAGATTATAGTGAGACGAAACTTCAGGTATTAAATAAAAAACTATGCGTATCCATGTATAATTACTTTATGCTAATTCAATGAATCTACCTTAGATCAGACTTACAAACGGCAAAACATTAACGCAAAGTTTTGGAAGCAAAGAGCAGTTGTCCGCAGTAAGGTTGTTTATCCAAATGAATAGAACAGATGCCACGGGGCCATTTAAATTAATGACAAACTTCCCTAAAAAGGTTTTTACGGAGGACGATTACGACACACCATTAGACGTCTTAGGTATGTACTTAGAGTACAATTTAGAGTTATATATATTATACACGCTTGTACGGTAACGGTAAAATTAGCACGTTCATGCTAAATAGCCATTATATTTCTTGTAACTATGCATATTTGGGGGCAAAGTGCGAAAACAACTTTTATTATAACTTTCAGGCCTTGTACCATCAGCGGTCGTGATAGTTCAGAAAAATTCCGAATGATTAAATTAAAACCTAATATTCTAGGTGCAGCCAACTAAACAATTTGTAAGCTAATATATTAATGTACAATATCATACAAATTGTTTGTACCGAGGCAGCATATTCGAATATCTCTTACGATTAAACATTCATTATTTGTATCTCATAAAACCAGATTTCTGTGCAGCATGATATTGCGGACGTAGAGAGGAAAACGAAAGGAACGGGTTTAAAATATACATTTGAAAAAAAAATGTATTTATATTTGTGATTTAAAAGTGAGCAATTAAAATTATGCTTTTTATATTAAGTTTTTTACGATACACACGAGCATATTTACCTAAGCAAAACCGTTGATATCAGAAGTAATCATCATTTTCAGTACTGAGCCAAGATTAAATTATATGTGTGATTTAATAATTTATCTAACATATGTATGTATAAATAAATCTGATAATTTTATCTAGACCTTGAAACGTGCAAATACATTTTTGCAAGTGTTTTAATGAAAAATTGATTACAGCTATACTTGGATTACGCGATAATCGTGCGGTACACTGCCGGGATATATTACCATTTCGTGTGGATCACAATTGCTCGGAAAGCCGTAAACATTATCACAGTCTATTAAGCGTAACATTTTATCGAAACAAATTCTTATCTCAAACACGTAAGACACCTCCGTTTTCTGAAAATATCAATATCAATCATTAGACGCATTATTTTTCTTAGGAAGTTCGATAAGTATGGATCACATTTTTTTTTTTACATGTGCTCATAGCCGCACAAATACGGTAAACCAACTTACCGGATTTTTCACGCACATCACCTCGCACCTTTTTCCCAATATCTTCGTAACTCCACGAAGAATATCATCAACGTAGTATCCTTTACCAGGCACGATATTTACCTTTGCCAGTACATCTCTCATATTATATATATCCAGTAAATTCAGACCTTTCCGAAAGTACTTGATTTCACTGTCCAAGCTTTTCAATACCGCCGCACACGTGCCGTGCTTCTCCCATTCGTGCTGCCAAAACGAGTACGGCTCTTTACCATTTTGTACGTCCACCCATTTTTCCCTCAAGTCTGCCTCGATCGGCCTCAAAACGGTCCGATTGAACGGTAAGGAGCTGTTGCAAAATTGCGGTCCCATTTTGTGATACTGGGAGGGCCAAATGCCGTGTATAGTCCACTCATCGCCTTTCGGCAATGTGCAGATATGCGTCTCGGAATTCTCCTTCCACACGAAACAGACCGTCTGGGGCCACCTTTGCGTGAATATCAGCACATCAAAGTGATCCGACTTAGGCTCATCGCGCCATTTACGACGTCGCCTTCTGCAAGCGTAAAATCGATATAAGTGAATTTCACGCATATTACTTTCTCCAGGATCAACCAAAACGTTTGCAGCCCGCTATTCGCGTATACCGATAGATATATCCACGTGCACTCGAAGGATTGACTTTTCTAACGCCAACGCGCGATCATTCGATTTTCCCGCCTCGCCTATCCGGTTATTTATATCGCGTCGAATTACATAACGCCCTTATTTTTATCCCGTTCCAAGAAGTGTCGTAGCTTACCCGTCTGCGACGATGAGGAGGGCCATTAGTAAAAGGCACAAGGCTGCGCGTCGGCTGTACATCGTGCTCCAATATAGGAATACTAGAAGGCACAGGCCGAGCGCAGCTGCTGCTTCGTTTAATGCTGATCAGCACAAACAGACTGCCACCACCTTTCCCACAGCGATCCCACCAATTCTACCTGCCTCTCGCAGGCTGAACGGCCAATTACCTTCTATCCTCGTGCTTCTACACGCTGCCGAACGATTTTCGCTTTACCGATGTGGAAGTCGAAGAAGAAGCTTTTCTAACTGACGGATAAAAATTTCGATTACCGCAAATGAATTTAATCGAAAAAAAAAAAAAAAAAAAATAGGTACACCTGTGTATAATAATTTTATTGTTTCTTGCGTGAAACTGTCTTTGAAGCGGCTTGGATAACAACTCGATGGCCGTCGATATGAGAAACTCCCCCGCGCCCACGATAAGATATAATTCGTAAATCGACTGCCGTTTCCAGTTGTGTCTACGATTTACAAAAGGACGCTAACGATACGCGCTTTAATAAATGTCCAACTGGCTCCATTAAGATATCACATGCGTTGAAGGAACGTGCGAAAGTGAGACAGCGGATTGGATTTGCGATTTCAACAGGCGTTGGCTCGATGTAGTTTTATATTTATGGATGATTCTTTCAATGGTATCGATACTTACGAGGAGCCAGGGATCGATGTATTTTGCAGATTAGAGCGTTGGAGTTAACGATCGCGATGGCACTGGATATTGCGATGATCGAACCTCAACGCGGATGCTATATCTGCTGCTCTTATTATTTATATCGCGGTTGATCGCCTTGCGACGCGTAATCGAGCGGACGCTGGTTTTACCGTCAGTAAGGCTCTTATCATTTCGGAGTTTGATGCCTTGAGAGTGTGTTACCCGTCTTACTCGCGTGCAGGAAGAACATTTATGAAGACTTACTCGTTCAATGCGATACTCTTGTCAGTTTCACTTCGATATTGATACGTACGTAAATCAACGTATTATACAATATGTATAGCGTACTTAAAATGTCACTTTCTTTTGGAAGCATTAATTTAAACGGCGATCTGTAAAGATATTGTACCTCATTTGTAGTATCGTTAATAATAGAACATATTTTCTTACCAGGTGTCCGCGTTGATTTAACAACCGAGCGTACGTGTAAAATAATCTTATTGTTTAATCGCCACAAAAAAGTGTAAATGTTTTACTAACTTTACAATTGAACGGTTAATTAATCAGGCATTGTAGAGTGACGGTGTGATCGTTCCTGAAAAAGAGCAACAAGGTGGATTAATCCAACGGAAAGCAGATCATGCGACAAACGGTGAGTAAACGTCTCGTGTACGTACGTGTCGTGTACAATTTTTTTCACTTTAATTAAAAAAATGTACAGAAAAATGTGTATATGCTTTAACAATGTTTATAAAATAATAAAATGTAAATTACGGTACGAGTATGTATAATAACAATATACTTCGTTAGGATCGGCTGACAATGTAAAAGGATTGTGTACCGTAATTTGTTTGTACAATATATTACATATACAACGATGTTCCTAATACCCTGCACAAAACGCTTTGAACTCCGCTATGTGACTGCCTAATATAAGGATTACTACGGTGACCTAATGCACGAAGGTGCGCGGCTTGTTTGCTAGAGAACACTAGCCTCCACCTCTTTTCAGTTTCACGCGCATCTCGTGCAATAATTCATACCCTATTCCGTATTAAATTTCACATTAACTAACTGCTCAAAAGCTACATTGATACGGCATTCGGTGCCAAGATCGACCATTTGAGCGAATCGTTTCGTGGCGACGCTTCCCTAAGTTTCCACTTTTCTCCTATTATCACAGTTGAAACAGCACGCAGGGAAATCCGTTTCACGTTCGTTGGTCTGTCCAAAGTTTCCGGGAACTAATCCGACAAAAAATTATCAGTTTCCGTTACTTAAGTGATTCTTCACCAGTGCACCAATCAAATGTAACGCCTGGAAAGTCTTATTGGGCTGCATCCTCTGTTGCAACAAATAAAAGCCCAATGCTTTGAGCATGATGAGGATGACGATCAGAGCCAATAGGTCGACCCAAAGAATCGAGTTTGCCATGCCTGAAGAAAAAAAATCGCAACGTCACAGAAGTTATATCCGCTTTATAGCTCTCATATTATAATAGCTTACCCATCTGTCGTAGAAGTTCACGAGGCGCTGCAAGTTGGCAAAAAACTTCGCTGGGTGGACATGGAATATTTGGCCTATCAAAACCGAACGTCGATACACTGAGCGCTTCCAATCCGTATCGTATGTAGCTCAAATACATAATGAAGCTCCGATAAATCGGCAATGGTTGGGTTTCCCCCACACCTTGCACGGCGACTAGCATCAGAGGAACGGTCAAGGCTGGACCGATAAACATACTGTGCTAGAAATTCAATAAACAAATACGATATAAGGATACGTAGTCCACGATTGGTAAACATCTTCGATAATGTGCGAAAGGAGGATCGTAGCCGCCCATCATCTTTGGTTTTTCTATGCAATATGTATACCGTAGCTTTGGTAATTTGGAAGCCACCTTAAACCGTAGGTCCTGGGCCAAATGACCTTAGCAGTCGGTGCCAAAAAATGAATTTATAAAAAAAGGAAAATCGCAGCCATAGCATTCCGTGAAAGGGACGCGTGTTCGTCTTAGAATAAATTTGAATCGTCGCTTGGATTTGATATCGCAACGAATCATTTATGCGTGTCGGGAAAGAGAAGCAGGATGAAGTGCGAGAGGCTGGTGAAAAATTGGGTGATTAAATCCGTATCACGTACCACGATGTTCAAAGTGGACGCTATCGCCAACGCCATGCTTTCTGCTATGAGGGCACAAAGGATGCAAGTGGTGAAGAAGAATATTATTCTGTGTAGTTCCAGTAGCTGTTCGCTAATGAGATATACTATCGTGACGTACAATAGTACTAGAATAATCTGAAAATTCACAAGGGCGGATAGATACATAGATGTCTTTGACTTTACGACGATAGACGCGCTAAAAGTATTTTATTGTACAAGCCTTTACCGGCGACCGACCTGTGCAGGACTGATGATTACGGTTTGCGCGCAGAAATACGGGCTCAGATCGTACCACCTGTTAAAATGTTCTCGTTTAACCAAGGCCACTTCCGATGGATCTGGAATAAGGTATGATGATTTATTAAACCTAAGAAAAGAAACAATGTCACGGTGGTGACGTTGATAAAAAAATCATCGGTTATGCAAAATTATCGTAAGCCTTGCATCATACGTTGGCAAAAAGTAGGATTTACAAAAAGTTATCGTTTTTACATTGCAACTACTCGCGTAACATAACCACGCGGTGTATCCTCTTTTTCTAATCCCGTAACTATAATTAATTGGCTAAGGCGATGAATTTTCCGCATCCAAGGACATCTCACTTACAGTAAAGCAGTATAGGTAGCATTGGCATGTAGAGGAAGACTATGACGCACGTTAAACAGAACCCAAAGTTGAACAACGTTTTTGAGCCATCGTTACCGACACTCAGGAACATACCACCGATGACGAATCCGAGGAAGATGTGCACAGATATCTTAAGATACATGTAATTCTACGAACACACAATTCTTGTTTATAGACACGCGAAGAAGGGAGAACATTATTTTAAGTCTGCGATCGAAAAGGATTAACATTGCAAATGTCCTACCACTAATCATATTTTGATATACCGTTAACGGACAGCAATTAATGGAACGATTTATGACGATGTGCGTGAAGTAACAGCGGCACTTATTCATCGAAAAATTTATATTGAGAGTGTTTTCATAATCGTTTCGTAATGTAAAGGAATTTGTTAACGATACAATAGGCCCAGAGGTACCGATATATCGCCAGTCGATCATTTTAAATTAAAATTTATCATTATAAATTTTCCGTTATAAGGAAAACGATAAACTCAAATTACTTAGGGGAAATGTGAAAATAAACCGGTACCATATTTCTGTAGAATTGAAGCGCCATTCGTCTTTGCAATATCGTGAACTGCTCGGTCCAAGAGAGTTTGTGTATCTTTTTCTCGAGCTCAAATTCGTACGTAGGAGGCCGAGAAAGTGGAAGAATAGGCAATTTGGTATCCACGAACGTTACCATCCGTTCGTACCATTCGTGGCCGTATTCTCCCGATGAGACTTCTATTACTAAAATGTCGACAACATTGTCGTTAGAAAAAAGTACAGATGTCAACGATAATTTTATACGTATTTCTATAAGGGCAAGAAAAAATTGTGCGTGATACATCAGCGCAAAACACTTGCCGTTTACGTGTAATTACACGTGGAAAAAAAAAAATTAATATTTTGTAAGCTAATACTTTTGATAAACACGAGAGGAAAAATCGATCCGGTTTGGTAAATGCTTGTGATAAAAAATATGGTTCTGCGGACGACGGTTTCTTCGTACATGCAATTATAGTCTCGCTTGAATATTTTATAAGTGTGTGTATCACATTTTGCCACAAAGTGCTCATTATTTGCGCTCACGAAGAGTGTCTACACGCATCGTGTTTGTATTTCAAATCCACGTGGGATACTCAAACGTTCAAGGCTGCATTTTTCTACACTGAATAAATATGCGTTAGATCTTACTGAAATCTGCTGGATTATAATACTGCGGGCACTCTATGCCGATATTTTGTAAAAACGGGACCGTGTCACTGGCGGTTCCTCTGTATACGCAGTGGCCCTCGGCTATGACGTAAATGTGATCAAACTTTGAAAAAATGCTCGCGCTTGGCGTGTGCACCGAACAGACTACTGTCCTTCCCAATCGTGCCAGTCCTTGAAGAAGTTCGATGCATTGCCTACTGGACAGTTCGTCCAAACCCCTGAAAAGCAAATGTCTCTGATGAAAAAAATCTGATCGATTCATCGTTCCTCTTTAAACGTCAAAGTGCGGACTTTACTCTTTCCACGTACGAAATACAGCGAAATATCCTCTCCCAAAATGTATTTAAGATTATCGTACGAAACAAAAAAAAAATAGTGACCAAAGACAATATCGCAATTCGTGAAATCTTTCAACATACGAAATATACTCACGTGGTAGGTTCGTCGAGGAATATAACTGGAGGATTATTAATCAATTCCAAAGCTATCGAGACTCTTTTTCTCTCACCGCCCGACAATCTCTCCGTTAAGGTGTCCCTAGCGACATTTAATCTCAATGTCTCGAGAATTTCGTTTATCTAAATTAAAAAATTATATATGCCGTATTAAGGAATCTTTGGAACATCTTATTAGCGAGGAATTATACAAGGTGCTCGTTACGAGAGGCGAAGAATAAATTTTGCCAAAGAAAGTCTCGTTCGATCGAGAGGAATGCTACATTAGGGAATCGCCTCAAAGTAATTATCTTATTTACTTTACGCATCATCAAACCTTGTAACGTCGAGTACGTGGATTACATTGTCATGCTAATCGATCATTGAAAACCGAATAGTAGGTCGCGATAAACAAATTTATGTTAATACGAAGAAAATGGCGTGCAAAAATAGTGAAGCAGCTTCATTCATAATATAGCCTTTATTGGCACACGTGCTCCCTAATATTGCCATCCGAATAGTGGCCTTTGGAATGTTGGGAAGCTCGAAACGATTTATTGGAATGCTCGCGGAAGATCTTTAATCGTAGGTCATTTCATTCTCATCGATGTGATATAACGTGTTTTTATAATACTTTATTAATGTCATCTTCACTATCGTTTTTACGCAAAAAATGTGCTTGGCGTAAAGCGATATTGGCAAGAACAGGAATAAGGATGGCTCAAGTATCGGATACTTACCATCGAATGTTTCGAGTGTGTCGTCATGTACCTTCCAAACTTCAAGTCCGCGACAAAGCGCATCGTCTCGAAAACCGTCAGCCTGGGTTGAATGAGATCTTCTTGCATAATGTAAGAGGACATTTTTTTAAATTCCCCGACATCGCGGGGCTGGCCATTAATGCTTATCAATCCGGATGCCCCGTTGCTCCTGAAAACACAATGCATTTCCCCGAGTGTGATTGCGCACGGTCATCGCGGAATACCTTTTTATCTCCTTCGGGACTCCTGCGTGACATTCGCATTCTATAAACATGTTTATTTATCTCGTCAATTCGAAAAACAACTATTTGTAAGTGTAATATCTTGTGTACAATTTCTTAACGGCGAACTCTGATTTCCTCATACTATTCGACCTGGTCACGCGAGGCCACGAGGTCGGTGATTCAATGTTTAGACGGCTGGTTATTTACATTATAACTATTGTTGATAATCCAGTTTTCGAGAGAAGTGATTTAATTAACGAGGATAGAATGTAAGAGCTTCTATCTGTTCCAGTAATTGGTCACACTTTTACGCATGTATCAGTTTGTAATTTTATAAATACAATATTCCATGGGATATGAAGATATTCATATTCCATGGAATATTGTATCCATAAAAGGCCCTTTTAATTAAATCCTATTTTGCAGTGCATTCGTTTATAGGACGATGTACCGTTTAAATAATGTTTCTAATATGATACTGCACAGATTCTGCCAAGCGTGTAAAAAGGTAATAGATATATAAGAGCGTATATTGTGATGAGCGGATCAAGAGTCAGTTACCTAATACGCGCATCCAGGTCAAGGTACAGCGTAATGCTTTACCTTTTTTAAGCTTTACCATGCCGAAGAACGATTATCGACGAAGGGAGATAACCACTCACTTGTAATCCGCGAGTATGTTCAGCAATGTTGATTTTCCTGCACCAGAAGGGCCCAAGATCGCCGTTAGCTCGCTGGATTTGAATTGTCCACTAATTCCCTTCAATATTGTCTTGGTACCTGCAACGGTTGATATCTCAAATCGCACCTACTCTTCCTACATATGATATATACAAATGCTAAACGTTGTTCAAACTATTAGCATAATACACAGGCCTTCGAGAAATGGAATTCGTAATGAAAGCCTTGAAATATCGCGATACAATCAGCTCCTTTCAAGATGCTGTGTAATGTGAATCAGAAGATTACATGGAAAGGATTTTTAACCTGCGAGATTCAGGCTCGTTTACTTAATCAGCCTGCCGATAACGACTTCAGTTTTTCCGATCTTTGCCTCGAACGGCTATGAATTTTGCTTCGCTTAGAAATGTGATTCTCGGTAACGTGCTACAGAAAAATATTCAATTATCCATAGGTTACACCGGGGATTCGTCAAACGTATAATTCTTTTCGCGATTTGCACGCAAAGAGTGGAGTGTTTGCCACTTGAATCGTTAGAACAAACATATGGTCCATCTGGAATAGCAAAAAGACGAAAGATACGGAGGATAATTATAATTGAGTGAGTTGGCACAGCCGCAATAGCGTAGTGCGGAAAATCATTCCCAAGATCCAGCAACCATTCGGTTTTTCTTCGACCATAATTGCTGCTTTGCCACCGAAGACGTACTCCACGTTACCTCAGTAATCGTAGCAATTACATGCGCGGAAAAAAAACAGTAATTCCATTTGATACAATATATAAAATTGCATCGACATACAGTCCGCGTGTCGCAAGTGTCACGTTCAAGACTTCGTAGAAAACCGCGGTGGACTAACGACTCTTTAACAACGCGCATCTGTCGGGACTTGCTTCAGTGCATCCAACGAAAAAGAAGCTGTAAAGCACGTACAATTGCATCCATGCAAAATCAATGTCATCACTGAGTTAATACGATTTGCATTTACACTTTGCACGTCACCGTATATTATTTAGGCGTTAAGTCACTGCATTTCTTTCCAAGGATAATGGCGTCTCATAAATCAAACTGGAATGCAGGGTTAAAAGGAAATTAGACGCATTCCTTGAATGAAGGCTGCTGCCATTAAAGAGCCATAAAGCGATGGCTGTGCGTCTAGTGGTTTGATTAATGGACATGAGATATGAAGAGGAAGAAGAATATTTTGGAGCAGTTTTTCTGACAAATAATATCATACAGGAAACGAAAACAGCGAGGACGGATGAATTAAAATTTTTCTTACGTACGCAATCTTCTATGTAATGCGGATAAAACTGAGCACGAGTCACGATGTTAAGTAGCTATAGGCATATACACAATAAGCATGTTATATTTGAAATTCAATAAGAATAACATCGACCTATTATTATCGGACTACTTTACAGGTATTTTCAATATTGATACGACAATTTTCATAGTACTTTATAATTATATTAATAGGCGACACTTAGCTTTGATTTTTTTAACTACCCGCGCATACCGATTACACGTGCATAATATAAAATGATATTATGCGATAGAAGTTACAATATATTATCCTCGTGTACACATTACTCATAAAAAAAAAATGATGAATTACACATGCCAGACTCATTTTATATTCATTATGAATTTACGTACATATAGACTGCAACTGTTCTCACGAATAAGAAAAAAACAGTGCGTGTAGTTGCGTTTTTTTTCCGACTACTTTTTATTATACATTTCCTACGTTTTTTATGAGAGCACGTAATAATTACAATGTAAGGCATTTAATTGCTATTTTCCAATTACGAGGGAAGAGAAAGGTTGAGAAGATTGTGAGAGTATAGAAAGCGAAACACTGCATATTATAACGGCATTAAAGCTAATATAATCGTAATAGAGCACAGCAGTTTTCTGCAGTGTTTTCCCACTTTATACAATAATTTTCCAAAAATATGCTGCTCATCAATGGAGCGTTATTCTTTCATTCTAAAGTATTATGTCGAAGGTATCTCGTGGGCCATCTGGATTTATCACCTCGTAATTTGAAATCTTCTGAAAGCACACTTTCGCTTTTGCTATTGACACAGTTTTACTGCCATCGCACACCGGGCTCATTTCTCGATCAATATTACGCGCGATCAAATCACTGTTATTCCTTTTGAACGATTCTATTCAATTTCATTGCAGGAACACGAACCTCGTTTATCACGTACACAAATACGTCTTCGTACGAAACAACTGATTAAGAGATACTATAAACGCGAAACGGGCGCTCAACAATAAACATCGTTCGTGTATTCGTTTAAGAAAAGAATAAATATACACTACGTATATAGACATATGCGAATAAATTGAAGAACTGAAGTAGTTTTGGTCAATACCTCTGTCCAATATTACCTTTGGATATGCACACCTATGTATCGTTGTCATAAACGTTCGATACACAAGGAAAGTGCACACGCATACATAATGCTCGCGTTGAGGTAAAAGCGCAGAATGCGATAATGAACATTCTCCAAGTAGTCGAGACAAATCTTGGAGCCAAACCGTAGTTTGGAAGCTGTTTACCGTTAGACAAGTTGTAGACAACAATAGAATGAAAAACAATGAAAAGAGTTTCGAGCGTGGTTTTGCAATGCTCAACCTTGTCTCGTGTGGCCAATTTAACGAATAGTCACGTATTCTCTGTGCTCCTCCTTTTAAAATTGACCATGGCCATCCAGGATGCCGCGTTACCATTATTTGCACACAGTGCACGTTTCCTTTGGCGGTAGGTACAATTATGTAGTGTAAATCCAGATGGATCGAAATTTCTCCATAAACCAACGATCCAGGATGCATCGTGTCGTGACGTTTGAGGAGGCGCGAAACACGTAAATCGTATTTCCGCGAAATACCGTAAATACGAGCTTTTATATGCAACGATTCCACTGATTAATGGTCGCAATTTTCACATTTCCCACAATTCTTTCCTCCGACGTACATGTAAATTTCTCCGTCATACGTGCGCGCGAAGACGTAATATAATTCTCGAGATTTATTCCATAAGTTTTCGATCGATAATCAGTGCGATAACATTGATATTGAGACAATTCGTGTGGAATGAAAAGTGTCGAAGGGGAGGCACAAAGAATGATACGTACAACGCATTTACTCGTGCAGATGTGTAATCAGTTACGTATCACTGTACCTAGATTTAATGCGACGTTAATTTCTAACCCAGATCTTAACATGGACAATTATGTGAACTCTGGACGGTCTATTTTATATTGCATAATTTTATATGAGCTATAATGATCTTTGAACTCTGTCCGGTTTTATTAGTAGAATATCGTTTCATTATGCGGCCTCATGGGATTTTATCGCTCTGGTTGTGAAGGTCAGTGAATTTATTTCGTTATTCCGCGTGATAATGAAGTCCACATATGTAAATCAAATCGTGTTAAGATAGTGACTAGACAGAATTTTACGAGCACGTTAATTGTAACACAACGTGTAAAATACTCTCTCCCGAATGTTTTGCAATCGCGTATTTTTATTTACCTTATTCTTTCGTCTAACATTAACCGAAAATCTTGAATGATACCAAAGCGCATGTTAATTGTACGCGGTTTACTGTGAGTCTAACGATTTACATTGTTGCGAAAGTCTATTATTGATAGACAGAAGCTCGCGACGCTCTTTTCGATTGGCCGCCGTTTTAATTTCCACACCCATTTTCGATGGGCTTAAATTAACCTTTACCTTTGACAAGCATCGTACGCGGCTGGAACATAATAGCGAAAAAAAAAAATGTATGATCGTCAGATGATGGGAGTATCAATGGGCGATTTTCAGGCACGTTCGAGCAGTCACGATTTAGTATGCATAATGAATTAGGGTTTTAACCCTGAATAATGGAGCCAAAATAAAATTACAATTTGCATAATGAATAGCCATTACCACCATTAACTTTTCACATAGTTTCGAGTGATCGATAACATTTGAATGATTTTTTTTTTCTCGAGGTTGCAAAGAATGCTCCTGGCGTTTTTAATATTACGATATTCAATAGAGGTCAACGTACGACTCTGTACTCAAGAATAATCAATCGTAACCTTACCGCGTGTCGTGACACAACACCGAAGTTCTATGTACGCCTCGTGTTTATTGTTTTTTTACTGTACTTCTTTTAGATCTCTACGACAAGGCGTATTTTTAATAAAACATACCGATGTGCAATGCAAAAGCTAAGTGTTTCGCTGTAATGAACTTAATTTAATTTGATCTCCGATAAAAATACGGCGAATGCAAGATTTCTGCATAAAATTCTGCACACGTAATTTACTTTCGGATTTAATATTCCACGATCTTCGGTTGGTAGTTTTTGTATAAAACGCCTTCGTGTCAATGCGCGCATTAATACGCACACTACCCACAATAAATTATCACCGCGTAATTTAATCTACCGAAGTTTCTGATTACTTGAATAATTAAATAGTACAATATTCGATTATCATTCGGTACATATTATATTTCTCTATAATCTACGGGCAGCAAATATACTTGACATATTCTAGTATGCAAAAGATGTAGACGACGAGGTCGACCGTTGTGACTGGTTACGCAAACATCGTTGCAATAATTTTTTATTGTTGCAATAAAGTATTCGGGTACAGTACCTTTTCGGCCAATAGGCACCGTGTACGCCAAATCGTTGAATTCGATGTCGACCGGTGCCATTTTCGTAAGGTGGGAAAATGGCATCGATATTTTGGACTTCTCCAAATCGCAAACCACATCGTTGCTCTGTTTTCGATCGCATTCCGCGTACAACGACATGATCGATACCTTTCTAGTTTCGTGGCCACCTTTTTTCCGCTTTTCCGTTGCCACTACTCGAACTTCAACATCGTAAATCGAATGCGTACACCGAGTCGTGGAATCTAAAAAAGAAATCGTGTTCTATGTTTCATAAAAGTTTCATAGTTTTATCCACAGTAATCGGTATGTACTTGTTTAAAATAGCGCGCGTCCACGACAGAGTCAAAAGCACCATCATACCCTGTATCCCGAAATTGATAGCGAAACAATATTTTCTTACATCGAGATTTTTAGTTTGCGCGCATCAAACAGTCCTCGCACTAGGAATTATTAAATTATGCAATTTAGTGCGTTTATCGGGAACGCTTATGACAAAGCGCGGGACGAACCGAACGTGCGTGATTCACGCATGCGCAGAAAAAAAGTCACACGGGAAATGTGATTTTCGTAGTAACATTCTCTTTGTAGATTATCGTACGCGAACGCGTATAGTCAAAAAATCTCGACCTACGCACGGCAGATAAGATAATTATAAGCACTGGTGTTGTCAAATCTGTAGTAATCTTCGAGCACGTGGAACCCTTCACTGTATTAAATCGTAGATATCAACAGCTACACGTTCTATTATAAAGAAATCTATTTTTTTTTGCTCGCATATTATTGCATTCACACGTTAAACTTTGTTGGTCGACGCTGCACAGAAGACTTTTCTCATACACGCGATCAGGATGACCAAAAGTAAAAGACCTCCACGAGTACTGGCGAGGGACTGACTCTATTTAAAATAAGTTCGTGGGGTCTCCCTTCTCGATAACTCATCGTGATATAGTACGCGTGGACGCGCTGGAAACGCGTATCACTGTACTCCTCGACGCGAATGTCTGTATTTAAAAAAATCTCCTTTCAGCCGCACTCGATACGTGTAAAACGCGTACGACACTCTTCAAATTTCGGCGTCGAGACAATTTGACATAGCACGACCGTTGTTGGATTTTGTTTAACGCGTACTGCTGGCTTCGGAGCATTTAAAAATATGCCTCATCAATATGGGTGGCGATTGAATAAATCTTGATCGCATTTGCGAACCGATGTTTACGCAAATGTCAAAATTACGCGTTTCTCGGTTCAAACTGCACCAGCACGCAGCGAAGAATGTCCCTTGCTTCGATTAGCGAATTAAAACGACCGAAACCATCGCTGCCTTTCGTACTGCAGAGCTATTTTTAAAATTTCATTTCGTAAAAACTGCAGAGTACTTCGATCTTTCGAAATGAAAAATCCCGACAATCGAACGAGCGGTCGATACTTTTAATTTATTTTATTTTATTGGTCCGACGAGCGTCGTTGTACTCACGTTGATTTATATCACGTACTTTAGGCGGCTCCTTGAACAACTTTGGCAATAACTTATCAAGCGTTGGTCTTATGTACAATTTTGAGTTAAGTAGCACAATTGAAGAGGTCCGTACTCTGCGAGTAGTGCCGACAAACTGACTACGTTCGTCCCAACAGTTTCTTCCTCGCGGCGTTTGATTGTTAATTCATCGCGCCAGCACACACGCATGCCCGAGGCTTGCAATAATGCGGGGCAAATTTTCCAATAATTAATTTGAACAATTAGCCGCGTTGAATTACCGAGGAATTATTGATAAAAACTCTTTGTTCACTTCGTCGGTCCATCATGTCCGATACATTATCGGGGGAGGTCTATTGTTACTGTCGCTTTACTTGTTGACGGATAAAATAAAATAACCTAACCACGTAAAACGGTCTGGGCTTCCAAGAAAAAATTGTTTTTTATATCTCGAACGGTTTCTCCGATTGTACGAACAAATTGAGACGCCTCGAATTTATCTTTTCCTCGTTCGCCTTCCATCATCTTCGAAACACCAAGCGGATTTCTTCTTTTATAAAGTACTCGCGATACGCTAAGTCGCTTTGCGCTGTTCGATGATTTGTCCCTTGGCATTAAATCATGCCGGGTGCCCATGCTGGGTATAATACTGTACCAGGTATAATGGCCTCGCGAGCGATTATCTATACATACTCAGATGTACCATCCGGTTTGACAAATCATACATTTATTTACAAATTCTTCTCTTATAACACGATGCTCATTCATTTTTACGAAGTGAGAAATTGTGAATATTCATCTATACCAAGTAGTGAATACGTCAGTGGTGAAATTTATCCCTTTTTTTTTTTGCTAAGTCGGACAACGGAAACGAATGTTGGAGACATTAACAAAATTGAGTGCCGTTTTGCGCAACCAGTATTATCTGTCGAAGAAAAATTGTCTTCGAATAAATACGCTTAAAAAGAAAAAAAAATCGAATCAGGCAACGGGAGTTTTTTCATATTTAAATCGTTATTTAATCAGTTTGCAATTGCGCGACGTGTAAACTTCTGTCATAAAGAAAAACTGTTACTATCGTGTATGTCTTCCTAAGTAGATAAACTATAATTGTATATTGATTTTTTTTATATCTCTCATATTAGCAATGAAAAAGTGTACATTGAGAGAACGCGATGGCGCTACCGTAAAACTACATATTTTAGATAAGGATGAGTACGAGTTTGATGGATGTATTAGGTTCTTCCAAAGGTTTCTTCCGTTTTATAAGGAAATAATATGTGCACAACATATTTCTTTTGTATTATTTTATTCAATTACGTATAAAACTAAAGGGCGACCGAATATACAGATTTCACCAGATTGTGTTTGACAGATTAGGTTTCATGTTCTTATAAATATTGTCAGATAAGGCAGCAGCGTGCTCGGAGCTAAAAATACTTTTGGGACGATCTAATATAACAGATTACTGGTTAATATGTATCGCTAAGAAGAAACTTAATTATCGAGGCTTGTTATGGATGGAACCAATCAGCAATAATTTTATACCACATAGATCATGCGTGTAGTAATAAATATCTATGAGTCTTCTCGTGATTATATAACATATGGTACACGTTCGTTATTTCAATAGTTATTAACTTTAATGCGATGACTGTTTTTATTTCTGACTCAGTCTGCAGGTTATTGCAAAATCTATTTGTAACGCGGGGAAAACTATTTTTATGCAAAGGAATCGACCAAAGAAACGGTGCGGTATAAATTTCTCGGCAAAAAACCGACGAGCAGGGAAAATTTTAATATTCATAACTGCCTATTTATCATGCTACGTTCATCACGAACGTGTACTAAAAAACATTGACTCATTAATTCGATTATTTTAATTATTAAAAAAATGAAAAATGTGCGCATTTTCTGTCTGAATAAATAATAAGCATCTTTCTCAGTAACTAATTGCTCTATTGATATTTCTCTTCATTTGTAAATTTCTTTCTCGCGCATTACTTTTTAAATGTTATATTTACATGGGAATTATGCTATAAAACGCCAAGGGTTAAATGTGATAGCAAGGAGAATTATTTGCGATACTAGTCAAAAATTGAATCAAACAATAAAAGCAGCCATTGCTTACGGATTCGAAATGATATTGCTTAAAATCAATCAAAGTCCCGCGTACGGTTCTACATGCACGGATACACAGAAAAATCGATTTGTTTTTATGAAAAGAATATTTTATTAACAATAAACATACATTAAAAAATAGAACAGCGAATATACGAGCCCAGTACAGTTTGACGTACCTGGGGGCATGATACTTTACAAAAATATGTATATCTTGATCGGCAAATGATCAATTGCGGTTATACGAACACTCTATTCGTATGAGTACAGCTGTAGCTTTACCACATTCTACACATTACGAAAAACTCTCATCATTTTAATATAAAAACACCACACTTCGCGAGAGGTCTTATTCGTTAATGATAGCAAATGTGAGAACCGACGATCAATTCGCTTATGGGCTTCTCCATCGATGCCGGTTTAAAGGACACTGGGCATTGTGAAAACGTATCAAAGTTGTCGGTGAAATCGACACGAAACCCCAGCTGTGCTGCAGCGTAAGTTCTCACACGCACCTTGACGAAATTGTCACGATTATTATTCCACGTGTTAGTGATATTTGGTTTGCAATCTACACAATTAACCTGGCAAGATACATTATTAGTTCGGATACAACTCTCAACGAAGAACATTCTCGTGTGACGCATCTCAATTCAGAGTCAAGAATGCGCGTCATGCGTCCGTTGTCTTTCCTGTCCTTTCTGCATCGTTAAACTCACAGCCATTGGTGTATAAAAAAATGTTATCGTTCATAAAACATCATCGCCTAAGGCCTCGTACTCCTCGAGGAGTTCTTCTCTAAAAACGATTTACAAGCTCCTCGACGTGATCGATCAGTCGTGACCTCTTCTCCAGCTCATCCGTCGAGAACCGATCGCATCGCGTATATACAATTGATCAATGTTAAAATCGAGATCGGTTTGCTTACTAGCGAGGGTGTTATGCGATAATAGAGAGGAAAAAGGAGAGAAAAATATACCCTGAACAAATATGTTACAATAATGGCCATACGAATTTCGTATGAAACTAAATTATAGATGAATAAATTACGTTAGCTTAAAGTTTATACGAAACGACCTAAACTCGATCGCTTTCCTTCGACCGTCTACGGTACTCTCTCTGTATAGGGATCGAGACAGCGATGCGCCCCAACTCGAAATAATCGTAAAAAAAGAACGTCGCCAATTAATGCCTTCAAGGTACAAAGATGCGGCAGACGGTGCACCGTGTTTCTTACGCTGTAAATAGTCGTAGTCGGGCGAATTGTATTCCTTGGATCATCGGCAAGCGTCCAATAATCTACCGAGAGTGTTGAAGTTTGAAACGGAGGAACATGTACGCCGCGATTCTGAGAACGACAAATATCAGGCAGAGGGCAAGAATGTCGAGGGTAAAGTCGGCATCGAGCATATCCAGTTCCTCCAAAGTGGATTCCGGATTTTTGAAGTGGCAGTAGACCTGCGGACCAAAGAAAATGATAAAAGTGGTATACGTGTTTTGCGCCGGTCAAGCTGGATTTCCTACGGAACAGCGCACTCATACCTGGAAACACTTGAGTTTCTCCCGGGCGAAGGAGTACGTCGCCAAGGCGGTCCCCTCGAATCCGTACCTGATGTAACTCAAGTACGTGATCCATCTGAGGTAAACTGGAATGGCGTCGAAACTGACGAAGAATCCAGAAAACAGGAGGAACGGCACGGACATGACGGGCGCCAAGAATACGCCGTTCTGCACGTTCATCGCCGCGCCCACGACCAGTCCCACCGACTGCGCGACGAAGGAGATCAGCAAGCACGCACTCAGGAACATGCTGAATCGCATCACTTCTGCGGGCTGACTCGTTACGAAATATACGATGGACACGTACAATACGCAGAAGATGGTCTGCAAGGGAAAACAGTCTTGTCACATCGTATATTTTTTTTTTGAAATTCATTTTTCGACACCGACCGCTGAGGTCATTTGGCCTAGGACCTACCGTTTAACACTATTCCTACCAGCCATTCTCCAGACTGATTTAAGCGTATTAAATATATATATATATATAAGAGCTGACCCCTACATCGTGTATTTATTTTCGATGCTAAACGCGGTAGACATCCGAATTAAAAGTCCAAACCGTGTTCTTACCTGGAACGGGATATCCGAAACCGTGATCGCCAAGTAGTAAGCCTTGAGAGAGTACCATCTGTTAAAGTTTTCCTTCAAAAGCACCGGCAGTTCCAAGGGGACTGGAGGGAATAAACATCGCGATATTTAATATCTTCGATCAGTCATCTTAATATCTTCGAGTGAAAGCCATTGGTGGCTTGCAGTCGTCATACGTACAGGATAAAATCGTGATGGTCATGGAGGTGTACATGAGGAACAGCATGTTGAAGAACAGGAATCCAAGGTTGCTGAGGACTTTGGCGCCATCGTTTCCAATGTCGTAATACAGCGCGCCGATCAAGAAGCCCACCAATATATGAGCGAAAAGGCGGAGGTACATCAGGGTCTGCATGGAGAATCGCGTTCTTAAGAAAATTCGTTATCGGCATCGCGGGCATTGAGGTGTTTAACACTACAACCACCAAACCAGTCAAAATGACTGGTGAGTGTTTTCTTTAAAAAAAAATCGTAGTGCTTTTTAACGATGCATTTTTTGAGATTTTTATAATATTCATGCAGTATTTGGATCATTATTTCGATCTACTAAAATTTCCATTTACTCTCCCCTTTTTTTTAAAGATACACGTGGTGTTCTAAATATGCCCAGAAAGTTGCCGGTAGTTCTAGTGTTTAAAGACAAAAGCGCACCCAGTCCCTCCTGCTGAAGAGCAGGGTCCTCTTCAGGACGATCCAAAACTGGGTCAACTCCGACGTGGGATATCGTTCCGGATTAACTGCGATCGTGTCGTCCAGGAGCGCCGCCGTGACATTATCCTTCTTTTCGGTGTCCATGGGAATGGCCACGTCCGCTGCACATCCGAGAAGGTAATATGGAGGAAGAGATAACGCGAAGATCGAGAAACGATAACGTGAATATCGTGGAAGTAATATGGAGGAGGAGAAGCAGGCGCCAGGTACCCACCTTGCTTGGCGATGTCATTCGTGGCGTAAGGCGAGATGATGCCCCCGTTATTGACCTCGCTCGACTTGTCCTCCGGGAACTTCTGCTCCAAATTATTCACGTCGTTCTTGTCCTTGATATCGACGTTCTCCACGCCCTCGACTTCCTTGGGGAAGGGCGCGGTGGCGGTATTATTGAGTCCTTCGGACTTCGCTTCCGGGAATGGATGGCCGTCTCGTATGTCGTACTTGCCGTTCTTTATGGCATTCACCAGACTCTTAATGTGATCCCCGTATTCGCCGCAGGACACCTCGATAACTGCGGATTCGATCGTTGATTTAATAAAGGATGAACTTTGGCGGAGAAGAATGGCGAGCTCGAGGAAGGTGACTCACTGAAGGAGGCTGGATTGTGATAACTCGGACAGTTGAGTCTTATGGATCTAAGGAAAGGCACCAATTGTGATGTAGAGCCTTGGTACACGCATTGTCCCTCGGCCAAGGTGTACAAAGCGTCGAACATCTCGAAAAGCCTGGCACTCGGCTGGTGAATGGTGCAGATTATCGTCCTTCCGCCGCGCGCCAGTGTTTTCAGCAGCGAGATGCATTGGAAGCAGGAGGAAGAATCTAAACCGCTGCGTGTTACGCAAAACAAAACGAGTTTTTATTGAGTGCAAATTGTGAGGAAAAAAAAAGAAGAAGGATCGTTGTACAAAGAATCGGGGATTTAAAGGACGAAAATGATGGATGGTTTGCGAGACGCGTGGAGCGGATAGCGAAGCAATTATTTCGCGTCTGCGAATACGAGTTTTTCTTGTTACGGGCAAGTCCTCGGTTTAAATGTGGCCTTGGGCCAACTGGTCGTTGATCGACCGTTTTATCCTGTTTTGCCACTAAAAAGAAGGAGGGCCTTCTGCGAGCCTTTGAGAATCGCGCCAAAGGAGTATTTTCTGTCGACGGACACCGGCGGCCGATTTGGAACCTGGATTCGACTCTTTCGCGCGATAAAAAAATTCCAAATGAACATTTTTACTCTCACGAAGGATCCATCGACATTTTGCGAGGCTGGAGGATTTAGCTGCTCGAGTGGTGCTTTAAAAAATCATATTCCCGGCGCCCTGTTCTAGTGAAAGTGAGTAAGAAAAGAGTTTCAAAAAGCAGACATTAATCGGGTACTTTCTCTCGGTCAATATAATGTGTCCTTTCTCATCTTATCTTCCTCGGCAAAAAGAAATATGCAGTCCGCGGCCTCTAGCTTGTCAACGGTTTTTGTGGCAATCATTGTGCAATTAAAAATGTCAGCACCACGGACGTACATCGGTCTTACGTTAGCTAAATCATTAATTACGCACGCAATGATATTGTAGGATCGAGGAATATATCAGTACCTAGAACAAAACCGAGTTATTTGCACGGTACGCCAAGTTTTCCTTCCAGGATTCAGAGAATATTTCCTGTTACATATTTCCTTGCGATTTGCATACATATTGCAAATAAAAAACATTTAATCGCGAATGCGGAAAGCTTTTAATATTCCAAGTTAAAAAGACTAAAAGTATAATCCTTTCCTACGACCGTTAGGTTTATCCTGTGTAACAAGAGCTGATATTTTTCAATCTCCTTGCGGGAGTAATCAAATTTCGGCGAACGATCCGCTGACATTGACCGTGCTCAGAGCCAATACATTATATAAAACTGGAGACAGGTTTTGTGACACTGATGCCGGAGAAAGTGAAAGCGTTTATTGTACCTAGAATCCCCTTTCTCTGTCTTTCTATCCACGATGTTAGAAATCGGCCTTAAACCAAGCCGCTTGTGTTTCGCGAGCTGAACCCAAATGTTTTTCGGACCATTATCAGCGTAAAAAGTTTAATTTCTCAAGTCCAACGAAATGAAATTTGCTATTCTTTTTGTAGAACATAGCGGAAGTGGACTCTCGTGCAACGAACTTTCTTAACGGTACTTAAAGATAGTGCGCCTCGCATTGACCAGATGAAAGGTAGCAAGAACCTATGCGTTCACGATGCTTCTTAGTTTCCGCGTAAGACGTCTTTACTAATACTGTTTTCCAGAACTGAACTTTTATTCTTCTCCTACCCTCTTTTATGGAACTTAGATAATCGCTTGTCGCGACATTTATGGTACACGTGTACGTAGAATTTCTCTAGAATCTGGACAAAGGTTCTGATTTTTCATTCTCACCTCGTTGGCTCGTCGAAGAACATTATAGGAGGGTTATTGACCAGCTCGAGGGCAATCGAGAGCCTCTTTTTTTGGCCGCCGCTCAAATTCGATGTCATAGTATTACGATGCTCCGACAATCCCAGTGTTTCGAGAATTTCCTGAATCTGTAACACAAATCGCCCAATGGAATTTATTATCGTACCATGTGGGACAGCGAGTCTGGCGAGGAGTAATAATTCTCAACTTCTTGTTGGGGTAACTTTTTACCGATATGCCGTTCAAAAATTCCACGTCCAAACAAGAATTTTTTAACGAATTTTTAAGCGAAAAATATTACTGCTACTCAAGGATTCGTCGATTGTTATTTATATATTTATGAGATTGTTAAAAGGGAATCAATCGTGGCCGATTTCAGCATCGCTACGTTCGTGCAAATATCAAATTACAGCCTCCAATTATCGCGCAATTAGGCATTACGATTTCTATTTTCAACGACCTCGATCTCTTAAGAGCCGAAAAAAAATCCGGTTAACATCCTACCACTTCCTCCTTCTCCGCTTTCTTCACGTGTGAACCAAGCTTTAGGTTCGAGGCAACCTTCATGGCTTCGGCTACAGTCAAGTTTGCGTGGAGCTGATTATCCTGCATGATGTAGCAGGAGAGTTTCCTGAATGCGCTCAGGTTCCTTTCATGACCGTTCATCGTAATGCTTCCTTCAACGCCCGTGGACCTGAATACAAATTTCTGTCAAGGAACCAATACTTCCCACAGTTGCTCCAATCGATTCGTTAGATCGTGTGACATAATCGAGAAATTCTTTCTTCTTACAATATTCGATTGTAAAAGAAAAATATGTACGATAGTTATAACAGGATATCCCAGGACTTGAAAAACAGCAAATAAATCTTTTTGTCGGACTAACGATTAAAGGTGCAATTCCACGTTTCTCGATTAACGATTTGCAGCGATTTCTGGCAAGAGCCGTGAGCCCAGCATCGCGATGCGAAGAGGGGGCTGTTTTCAAAGGACGATAGGAAAGAAGAGAGGCGAGGCAACTTTTGCCCAGCAAACTTCTCTCACTCTGCCCCTCTAAGTTTTGTTTCTCTCGAGATATTTCAAAGCTCCAAATTCTTACCAACCACCGCGCGTCACGGATTCATTGGCGTGCAAAAGTTAAGAGCGATCTATTAACGAATAATCCGCGAATGCGCAATTATATTGTAGTATATTTCGGGATCAATGACGTTACGCTCTGAAGGAACGTTGTTCTGGAAATATACCTAATGATTCTATATAAACTAATCCGGCGAACTCCTCTATACAGCCGTGTTTATTGCTTATGCTAAATCGAGATAGCATCGGGCGCGTAGTAGATCGTTATTATTTCTTTTTCCACTCCCAAGGATCTGGCGGTAGGCCCACCAAACTTAGAAAGACTCCATTAACGAGTCGCTCATTAAAGCCGCCTTGACGTCACGATGCGAGATGGAATAATACCCAACGTCATCCGTGTCACGAATTGTTGCCACTGTCAGTCTTGTTCATGGCCTCCGCGACACGCGTAAAACCGGTTAGATCTTTGAGACGAAAGCGAACGTTATTTTGAATCGTGTCGCGAGTTCGACCGCGGAAACGTTAAAGGCGAAAGTGCGCGCGTAATGTCCGCGATCATTTTACCCGGAAATTTTTCTTACGCATAACGAGAAAAAAAATGATCGAAGTATCATTATTAACGTAATTCGAATTTTATAATCAAAATCATTCAACAATCGAGCCACGCCTCAAGTGGAGAAAATATTATTACTATTCCGCACAAAAATAGTCAATTTAGTCGACTCAATTTTCAGCTCCAAAAAACCATAAGGAAATTTAAATAAAGTGCGTGGGATACACTGGTTAAGATAACATAAATCACCGTTAATGATCGAAGTATCGCCAGATCCCAATGGATGTCGAACCACCAGAGCTGCAATCTACGTATCGTATCGAAAATTCTTCATAGATAATGGTCGCGATTTCGTGCATCCTCTATATCACTGTACCTCCGTAGTATCTCACGATCGTGTCGCTCGCGAAATTACGGAAGGGGTCAGTGCACTCTGGCTGCAAAGTGGAGCGTTCGAAAGGGAGAATCGATCCACCGCGCGGGTCAGTCGAGCAGAGGCCAACTCGGCGTTCTCTCATTTCCTCCATTTTCTCCTCGGGCCTCGAAATATTTCCGTTTCCGGAGAATTGTATAACCGGCGTAACCAGAAGAAAGCGAGAGCGCGCCACGAAAAGAAAGCGAGATTTTGGCCGGCGGAAGAAAGCGAAATCCGCTCGCTCCGGGAAAAATCGAAAGTCCCCCAACGGCGTCCACGATGTTGTCGACTTAGGATCGATCAACGCGCTCCGTATCGTTATAATCTACGTCATCGATGATAAAGATATACTTGTTTACACGCTCCCAACGCTTCGTACACCGATGCACCCGACGATGCGATTTCGATTCTCGGCCGCACCGCACCAAGCGTGTATCATTACTCCCCGTGCGAAAATCCGAGAGTGGCGCACGCTTATTATTACACTCATGGAAGTTGTATTAACGCGCGACAGAACGTATAATCTATTTCTTTATCCGCTCGGTATCTCGGTATCTCTTTATAAACTCATTAACCCCTGAACTCCGATAATATAATTTGCCTACGCATGAGCGACGATCGTCTCCTCCCCCCCCCCCTCCACCGCGAAACGTGGCCCAATTACCGCAAGTCCAAAAGAAAAAAAAAAAGTAATGGCGCTGTTTAAAAGTCCCCTGCGGCTGTTTCCATGTATTACGTTAAACAGCCGCTCATCGCCAATGGCCGTTGTATTCGTCGCGCGTAAGCGGAATAACTTACTTGTATCCGGTGAGAATATTCAGGAGAGTGGATTTTCCTGCGCCCGAAGGGCCCATAATGGCCGTCAACTCGCCGGATCGGAGCCTCCCGCTGACGGACTTGAGGATCGTCTTCGCATCTGAAAGTTCAATGTCGTCGTGATTTCGATGGAACCGACGATAAAGTCCGTCGGGAGGTTACGTGAGGGACGCGAAGCGAAAATACTCCGTCATAGGAACGAGACACGCGTATAATTACTTTTTTCTAGTGTACCGCCGGGTTAAAATTCTGCCGCTCATGCATGACGCAACTTCCGACAGCGACATAATGCCGGGCGATCGAGAATCGGTAAGTCGTTCACGCTCAACCAGCATATCGCCGTTCATTATTGCCAAGTTATACTCGATGAAGATTAGGACTATCGGCGCGTAAGAGCTAATGGTCGCTTCTCAAGACTCACTGACGTCGGTTAATAAGGCAGGCCTGGGATATCGAACAAAGGCTATATAAAGAACGGAACAAAGTCCGAGGCGAACACAGGCGTGGACTGATTCTACGCACGAGTGTGATTCACTCGCGGAGGCAGGAGGAGACGTACGGCCACGTTCATCAGCCGTGCCCGGCCAATCGTTTGTATCGGATTCATATACGCGGCCAGAAAACTCGACCGTCATATTTTGCCTGGTTGTGGATATAAAGGAACGAGTTTCTGCCGATTCACTTGTTACGAGGCACGGAGCTCGTCGGGGATAGGGTCATGGTTCCGCGGGGGAATTAGCATTTTGAAGTCGAGCCTTGAGCCTTGATTCGGGTAACTCGTGGAGGAAAATATTTTCTGCCCCGGGGGAACAAAGAAAAAGGGAATTGATGTTGACATTGTGCGAAGTGCAGGTATACGGCGTATAGAGTTTACCGCGCTGTCGGCTACTACGCTTTGTCCGGCAAACGGACATCGTTAAACAATACGGATCGGCTTATCGCGTGTCGGAAATGCTTATCCAGGGGAATAGAATGGCCGATTGAGATACAGGATGGAGCAAAATGGGATGTAGGCATCGCATGTATATCACGGTTAAAATAAATATAGATTTTAAAGAGAGAGTAGAATGAAATTACGTTAAACTGTAATACGACATTTGAAAAGTTAAAATCTATTTTCCTGCTTATATGGAAAACTGCTTTATATTTTGAGCGATTAAGAGTAATATCGTACGAAGCGCGTATCGTTATATAACGATGATGCGCATAATTCTTGAAGTAAGATTTATTCGTAAAACACGAATTGCATCGTACCAATGCAAGAAACTACGTGCTCCTTTCGCGTTCATCGACCTTAGCGTAATTATTAAAATAATTTTGCGTACACCGATCCTATGTTCAGGATGCACAAAGTTCATGGTCGTTAAACGGCATATTATGGTATTAACTCCTTAAATCGAGGAAATCGTGCAACGTTTATTACGATATTACACACGGATTTATTCGATATCATTTATCGACCGCATAACGCCTCTAATTTTTATGAAAATTCGAGGAAACGGAGTACCACTGAATAAGTGGAAGGAAAACAGGAACGAGCTCACCGACATACCAGCATAGAGCGGACCAACGTTTTCTGAAAAGCATAGAACGATGAGTTGCGTCCTTTGCCGTATTGGACGGTGCTAATTATCCAACTGAATTGCAGTAACGCAAGTAATAGCGACATTCCTCTCTCTCTCTCTCTCTCTCTCTCTCTGCTTCTGGTCGCATTAATGCGCCAGGATGCTAGAAATATGAGGGAATATATTTCCAAGGCGAATGAGGATAAGAGTCATCCGTGAATCACAATTGGCTCCAGGCGCACATCATGCCGATTATCCTGAAATCTATATCCGACGTGTATGAATCGAGACGGACGACGGATTTATCCGCTTAATTTTGAGGCCAACGCGAGAGAGGCTGCGCCGAATTGCGCAAAGTATGGATTGCAAAAATTTCATTCGAGCATTTACTTTCTATACCGAGCAACGCGACGGTCTCCTTGTACGCGTCATTTATAATTTTGATCCTGACCGAGACGCGGAGAAACGCAATGATAAACAAAAAAACCAAATGTAGATAAAACATACTGGTTCGAAGTAAATTTACTGGCCATATCGATTATCCATAGCGCTTTGCAGTTTGTAAAATAAAAAGCAGGAGGGAATACGTGATGCGATAATAAACAAAAATGGTCAAATGTATTTCGACGGTCCTTAATTATGATCGATAATTGCAAAGGATCCTAATAGCCCTCACCATTAGTAACCCCTTCACCGCTTATCGATCGTTCCACATTATACTCCTTTTATCTCCCATTCCATCGACGATAACGATTACAACGGGATTTATTGGAGGGCCGCTCGGTACTCTCAATATAGCCAGAAAATCTAATTAATACAACCTTCGCGATAATGAAATATCGCGGTGCTCCACATTGACGAGGTTCTACCCGATTTTCGATATCGGTCAATATATTTATCTCGAACGACACCGCTGATTACAATAGTTACGCCCCGTTTATCGTCCCTGGTACTTAAGCGAGCCGCGAATCTCTGTTTGCTCCTAAAGCTAAGGGTAATAAAGTAGCTGACAAGTTCGATTAGAACCGTAAACCTTCGATGTGGAGCCCGATATAAGTATCCCGAAGCGGCCGTTGGCGGTCGTTTAGAAAAACCAACGAGAATGTTACTCGAACCGGTATCCAAAGTGGCACGGACTGCAGACCAGTAAAACTGAATTTTATCCCGCAGCTGATACAACTGGAACGCCAAGTTAAACGATGATCACGAGCGTTGTCAAAGCAAAAACAAAGGGTACATTAGTTCTCCTCATTATTTTCCTGCATCGTCATTTAACGCCAGAAACATCGAAGTCGTGAATATAACGGGTCTGCGATATGGTAGAAAAATTCTCCAAATTTTGAAAGGTAAATTTTCGGAACAGTTCGATCGTTTTATAGAGATGCGACAACGATCGAGTGGATTTATACACTTTGCATCGTTGTAACCACCTTCTAACCAGCTCAATGATGCGATTGAGCATCATCCGTATAATCTGCTTCTACCAATCGAGTACCTCTAAATTGTTTTTCTTCAAAATTTAATTTTTTTACTAAAAAAATAATGATTTAAGTTGGAAAGGCTTAATGAATATCGATAATATGCTTAGGTGTGTCGATATAACGACCGGTAGTTCCAGTATTAAGAATATATCCTCCCTTCGAGTGCACAGATTTCAAGACACACGACGAACGAACGAAGATGATTGCCCGTCCGCAAGACGAGAAAGGTAGTTAGATGCAATCCTCAGATTTGGTAATCCCTGTATTAAGATTTAGAACGGCGATAACGACAAATCACCGGTTACCCGCTTTCGAGCAACGAGTACCTTGGAAACCACGATGGAGGCACTATGCCGTAACCGGTCTTCTTGCAAAATCGCGGTCACTAATCCCATTCGCTGTAAGTAACGACCAAGCTTCGCGAACCATGCTCAGGCTCGATTCTGCTTGGAAAACGCGATGGAAAATATTCCCAGAATTCCGTGCGGATAAGATTAATTTCCAAGCATATGCCTTAACTTGTTGCTGTCCACCTGCCCAATTAAATTAACGCTAAATCTGATAGAAATGTTTCAGATGTTCTCAAGTGTACTGCATGTGTCCTTAAAGAAAAAGAGGACAGGGGGAAAATGTCGATAGATTAATATATCGATCACGTATACGCTCCAACATAATCAAGAAAAAGATCTGAGTTTATCCCGTTTCGAGATTCCACAATTTTTCGAAAAATTAACTCTGTCACTAAATGATAACTAAATAAGCTAAACAACTGGATAATAACTATGTAATATAAAGTAAATAATAATTATATAATAAACTAAACGACTAAATAATAATTATATAACAAACCGAACAACCAAATAATAACAGTAATTTTAGTGTTAAGAAATCGATGGGCGATCCTACTCGTTAACACGTTAACCCATTTCTAAACGCGATGCATTGGAAAAATCTCGCTGTAGCCTCGCCTGGACATCCCGTCGATTCCGAATGGCCGAGATATCCGATCGTCGATTTAACAGCGAGACTGCGACGCATTATCTGGGACGTTGGCCACACGGAATACCGATAAAGACGTGTCATCTTGAATGACGGCGTACTCATGCCGCGCATTGTCTGCATACGCCCTTATTCTGCATAAATCGCAGGCGTGCATGCACTTTCTCTCCGTGGTCAATGTCATTGGAAACCAGTTTCAAGCGTTTTATTTATCCCGCGTGCAACGATCAGGATACCTGTACCTGTCGGTTAACCCTTCAGATGCCGAATCGCGATACGTCGTTGCAAACGATACACCTGCGCTTGGAATTTGCTACTTTTTATCTTCGATCTTCGGCGGCTTTTGTTTCAATACGTTTTTCAATATCAGCTGAAAGTACATATCGAGATTTGAGCATAAAATTCGTACATAATCTCAGCTTGGAATTTTCTTTATAAGTTTGAACAAACATCGTGGTTGATTTTCAACGAGCATGGAAATAATTTAGCCTCGACTTCATTTTTCTTCGTTTATTTCAATATCTTTATTGGACATTCTAATTATCCTATGGGACTATATTTTTTACAATGTTTTATTCGAATTTCAGGAGACCGTACTAAGTTGCATGGGTGGTTTTCATTTAGATCTAAATTTCTCGATCGACGCTAAAAGGACATTCGGGAATTCTAAGGGAAATCTATGCATTTTGAGTTATAAGAAATACGAAGGAAGCAGGGCGACACGCAAGATGCATCTCGTCGATCGCACGGCAAGCGACTAATAAATGCAGAACCCGCTCCTTGGAGCCCCCAATGACTGGTTCGATTGTATTATACGTTTTGCACGCGGCCCGACAAGTGACAATCGTGGAGAGCGATTGTCGGGTAAAAAAATGTCAGAGCAACTTTAGTCGCCTCGTTCCGAACGTCCTTAACAGGTTCGCGGTTTCGCGGAAACCTCCATGTAATTACCGTCGGTTTATTCGATCGCCATTACTTGCATATTTACCTCCGCATTCTTCTTCTTCTTCTTCTGCCTCTGTTTTTTTTTTACGTCTACCAATAAATATATATGCAACGCACGATGTCGCGACCTCGACTTGCACCGGCCAGGCTGCCAAGGTTCAAGTGCGGTCACGCGGGAAAATTATGCAAGACAGGCGCTTTTTTAAATTCTCAAATAGGAATCTAAAATGAACGTTCGACCAGTTCCTGGATACGCACAACCGCGTGCATTGCGTATTGTCCCGACGTACTTTAAACCCCGGGGGCTTATGAATATACAGATATCGAGGCACGAAGGTAAGCCTGGAGGAGCCTCGCAATTAGCTCATGGTTGATTGAAATTAATAACAAACGAACGTGGAAGTAATCTCAAGGAGTGTGGCAGCAGACAGAAGCTCGCGATATTTCCTGTGTTATTACAACAATTCCGCTCGTATCTCGGCCGTGCACACGTTACCACGTTCCCTACAACGCGAATACATTTTGCGATGCTTACGTATCGCCAGAACCCATTGTCGTTGCTATAGAAACAGGAAAACGGGGGGTACACCATCGAAATGTGAGCCCGCCTGGAGTTTCGGCTTGAATTGGAATTTAGATGGACTTTAAAGCGACGAGTACTTGATGATTCACGAGCGATCGTCGGAGGAATGGGCGCGGACTTCTCGTCCCTCTTAACACGTTCGCTGCCGGCAAAATTAAGAACGCCTTGCCTTGGCTACCAAAAGTTTCTTGTAGCGCTAAACCTATCGGAGCAGTCAGAATGACCGGTCAATCGTTTCCACGAAAAATTACAGAACTTTGAGATTTTCTCAGGTTTTACACGATATTGTCGTAGGATATGCATCGATATATTAATCTACAGACACCCTTCCCTCGTCCATTTCTTCTTTACCGATATTCATAGTACGCCTAAATATAGGGCGGGCCATTTAAAAGTTTGTTTCTAAAAACGCTATAAAATGGGTCTACATCGATATTTAAAACAAAATTGTTTTTTATCGTGAAGATTCGAGTCTCCGATTTAAGAATATTCAGACTGACCAGCCGTTCAAGTTTCAAGCAAATCGCTTGCCATATCCTATAATTTAAAAACAAACCAGTAGATGGCCCTATGTATCTGGAAAATGGCTGGTAGATTCAGTGTTAAACTCAATATTGGTTAGTCGCTATTTTGCATGGCAGTGAGAACGTAGAACTTGCCGTGAGACAAAGTAAATATCTTTTCGAAAAGCGTAAAAAAGTGGAATTACTCACTGTTCTTGCGTCCTTCTCGCACCTTGTACGTCAGGTCGGTGAACGCCAAGTCGACGGGCGGCCTCTTTGGCAAGTGCGTGATCGTCTTCGGCTGCGCCGGCACGATCTGCAGTCGCACCGCCGAGCCCTTCCTGGGTTGCAACAAAATCCCATTGGTATCGTCCTCCCGCGAGCAATTGCCCTCGAGCTTCATGCTTCTGCCAGGGGAATCTCCTCGCGAATCTTTCCTTCCCTTCTCGACACGACGCTATCGACCGATCCCCAGGTTCACGCGGGGCTTTTCCCCTTTTTTAGCCCTCGACGATTCGGAGCTCGCCGTGTACAGTATATCTACCGCCTTACAGTACGCTCTTCGCTCGTCAAATGACACACGAGAACTCGTCACGCAATCTTTTTCATTGCCTGCAAAATGATAGGCATCAAGGTTTCGTCGTCGAGTGGATGAAAATATTTGACTCGATTCCGAAGATAAGTGTCTCCATTCGAAAGCACTGCCGGAATTTCGTGCCCGTACCGCCCACTTATCTAATTCTCATCTTCGATTCTCGCAGCGCGAATGATTTATCTGTGGATTCGCTTCACCGCGATAATGCGTTCGTTGAGGAGCCTTTGCTTTGGTGTAAAGTCCGCGGTATGTTGGAGGAAACATCGAGATGACTCTAAACCCTCGGTACTCTCTATTTTAACGGTACAGTTAGGATCTCGTCTGATCCGTACGCGAGAGCACCGCTGCTGACAATTATTTCACGCGACAGCGCACGATCACATTTTAGTATCGAAAAATACGAATCTCCCGTAACTTTGCGTTAACGCACATGGCGGATATACCGATCCAGGAATTATAAAATACGAATTCTTTCGATAAAACCTTCGCCCAAGATATAATCCGATACGTCGAAATATTGAACAGAATATTTTTTTGGCTAACTATGCTTTCCAAATATGATAGAGCATTTATTGATCTAAGTGAGAGTAAGTGAAAACCAAAAATCGATAAAAAAAAAAAACGTTAACTCGAATCCTTACATCCTCAAGTGTATCCTGGTTGGATCTCAACGATCGACACCTTACGTAGCCTCGAAAAAAACTCCGTGCACCGTTCGATCTATCCTCGAAGCAAGTCCAAGTCCATCGCTTCCTCGAAGCCTCTTCGAAGCGTAAGAATTTCGCTAACTCAGCTCTAGCCTCGTACGACGCAAATGGAGGCACGTGCCGGCGAGCATTCGCGGCCGCTCTGAGTTCTTTGGATAAAAAGCGCGTGCAATCGCGCCCGATAAGGGGGCTTTACAAAGTGCGAGGAAAGCGCAAGTACGCAAGAGTAGGACGATGCTCGCACCTCGGCGTCTCGGGCACGACTGACATCACCGAGTTGCAGCGCGGCCATCACCATTGACCGCAGTAGCTTTCTGCTCTGCTTCTTTCTCCCTCTTTCCATTATCTTCCCCGAGGAAGAAGGAAGAATGGAATCGGGGGGCGGGAGGAGGGAGGAGAATGCACGCGGGCACCGCTTTGTCGTCGAGAAGGCCAAAGTCGGCGAATACAATCGTGGCACCGACACTTTCGTCGATCTTTAATAATAAAACTATACATCGCAATGTCTAAGGAAAAGCAAAGCTAACTATCCACCACTCTTTCGAGAATGTCGTCTAACTCGATGCTTATTGCATTTTAGGGGAACTTGCATCGACTGATGAGAATTACACTTAAATCAATTTTAATACACGATAATATCTTGATACACGAACGCTGAAATTAATGTACCGACTCTGATCTTCTGTTCTTATTTTTTTTGGTGAATGTTTATAGTCGTGTTTATATAAATCGATGTGGTGTTAAAGACGTAGAGCGTGTATCGATCGATCTTGAATAAAGATGACGGATATCCGCTTTGAAAGAGACGATCGATCGGCAGGATCATCGCGGTTTTATGAATCGACTCGTAGATAATTTACTTCGAAATCCGGGAATTCTCAAAGGACATTCTCGTTAACCGCAATGCCAGCAGAGAACATCTGTGGTCGGTTAATCGGATAGCTTTTACACGTAACTCGAGTTTCGTCAAAGATTTCTTGTACATTCAGGTGGTGTTGATGCAAAATCGAGAAGAGACTCGTGCTGTTCTTTATGATTTTCCATTTGTGTTCGCAAGACTTCAAAGGCACGTCAAATGCATTCAATGCGCGTTTTCCTATCTGCCTACTCATATTCGCGGAGAGGTACGAGGCAATGGTAACATTTGTTCAGGAAAAATTCCGCTTAATTAACATCCGCGGATATTGAATTTCAAAAGAAAAATAACTTTGCAATTCATATGTTCATGGATAAAATATAGACGCAATGTCCACTTACTTATACTGTGTAAAGAAATGGTCTTTGATGATACATGCGCCTTTTTCTACGCGATAAAAACGGAGGTATTAACAAGCGGTACGAATTCATCAAATGGCTCAATTGTCATCGTCAAGAACTAACGTCGATATAAGTCACGATTGTTACGGAAATAGGCAGATTACTCTTATGTTAAATTTACTTTAATTACTCTTAATAAAGCACGGAATTACCGATCGAAAACTGTTTCGAGCAGTAAATTATATATTATATTGTTTGATACCGAGTTCGACTTGTTTAGTCTGCGGTAAAAAGCGTGATAGCTTACGCAATTTGGTAAAATCAATTTCAAGAGTAAATTCCCCTTTGTACGTTGGATAGAATTCGATAAGGTTGTAGCGAAAGAAGTCGAGCAAAGTGCGCCGCCGTCTAAATTCCAAAGCGCTTTTTACAATGTCTGATGCCGATAATACGTAAGGTATTAAGTTTTTTCTTTCTCGAAACGATAGTACGGTAAAACAGTAACAATGCGAGCAAGGAGAGAAATCAATCGCTTGGACGATACTGGATTAGAAATATTATCCGCAATTATTGGCGAGTAAATTTTCTCTATCTCAAGACAGCCTCTGAATAATACTCCAGACACTTTCCTGAAAACTATATATCATTTTTCCTCAAATATACAGATCGTTAATGACGTCTTCGCAAACGTTAACTCGTCATCCAGTCCCGTCATTTTTTTATTACTTGCAGACAGTTAAGGGAAAATACAAACCAAAAAGTAATCACAGTATCGATAAAAAAAATTCTACTCTTTTAGGGCTAAGCACAATGAAGTTTATACGAAATTGACATCGACGCGCGATTCAGTTTGTTAACGATATTATATTTATAATTCCGAAAAAACGCGTATTCCAGAAGATTATTTATTCACAGCAATTTCACTGCACGTTATCTTGCAGGAATTTCTTCGTTGGTTATACGAGTAATACGTAACATCCTTAATAGATCGGAACCTTGACCGCCTACATTAAAGTTTTTCTGTTGAGCAAAATATTCTTGCGAGAAATCACCAGTGACTACGGCATAATGTTCGGGATATACGTCGCATAATAACGCGGTTGTCGCAGCCAACTCGGTTATTAGATTCCCTGACGTTGCGCTGTTAAGTAAAACGTACTATCAATGCGTACCGTAATATTATTGGAAACAAATACATTCCCGTTTTACTTTGTATCGGAAATCCGGTTGTACATCCTGTACAGTCAGCGTATTTTCATCGATATCGTTTTATATTTCTTAAGCGTTTTCCGAAAACAATGGGCCATTAATAATGGCCAGTCGAACAGGACCTCTTTGACGTACAGACTATCGTATCACGTTCTATATACGTCATATCGCACGTGCACTATGTAGAAATGAGGTAAAAAGTTGGTACCAAATAATCGTTCTGGAACGTCTACAATCGTTTTACACGACACCAACGACCTTGCGCGTCTAAGCAGACATGTAAGTATGGTGGTTCGGAGCCCACCTTAAACAGTAGGTCCCGCGCCAAATGACCTTAGCAGTCGGTGCCGAAAATAAATAAATAAATAAAAAAACGGTATCACGACACGGATGATTTGCAGAAGTTGGATCAAAAAAACTGGACGATCGTTTAACACAGGATGCATATGCATACGTGTAATAGCCGAGGTATTTGTCTGAAGTATTGGCAAACAATCGGACGATACGCGGAATGTTAGATATTACATCATGGATGGAGAACAAGCTACATCGTCTCCGATGACATGCTAAAATATAATTGTATGTATTTAGCTGGACTGTAATTGTCGTAAAAAGTATTTAAAAAACATTGTGGGTTTAATTCTCTTTGTTTGGTAAAATCAAGATTACTTTATTAGAGTATTCTTCGAGATAGATGGTGCAAACATTGATTCTACGTTTTAAGCTGATCTAACCGTAGAGTAATATTTTCTTGTTCATGGCTAACCGTAAGCGTCGTTTGGTCATTGTCGTATTTCTTTTCGCGGCATGCTTGGCACGAATAAGTCACGTACAAGACGACATAAAATCATAATATGTCGTTGGACGCAACCAGAGAGCTTTACTGGAGGCCATGCTATATCCTTTTCTCTTTCACCGTACAAGACTGGTTTGACACGTGCCTTTACTCGTATATTAAATTGTCTCAAAAGTGTCTTCCGGTATTTGCACGCTACTGCTTTATCGGGCAATGTTTATACAAACACGAGACCCAATCTGTCGCATGTACTCTTTATCCTTCAGTCGTCTTCTAATTACGTGCATAATACGATAAAATAATACAAAACAATTATGTTGTACATATATTATTCCCTTATAGAGCGGAAGGAACTTTTGGGACAATCTAATAGATCAACTGGTAACCAACGAGGGACAAATCTATCTCATATTTAATACACGTAAAGAGGCTGCTATATCGCATCGTCAGATTTCCAATCAGTCCTTCAATCGGATTATCTGCGTTCTGCCAAAAAAAAAATCCACGGTGCGTGGAAATGAAAGACAACTTCCAAGTCTTATCCCAAAATCATCACGATCCGCGTTCGACGACTATTCGACGAAACGGTCGCAAAATCTTCCACTCGTGACTAAACTCGTTAGGACGGAAGTCGGCAAAGTCAAAGATTTTTTGCACGATTCATTTGCAAAACCAGTGCACGCACAATTTCTCGTGGAGGGTGAATTTTTCACGGAATGCTGAGTCAGGTGTAATACGCGAAATAATGATTCCGCTTAAGAAGAGCACAATGCATGCTTAATCAAATGGGTAAAAAAAATTGGAAAGCGTATCGCGTTCGCATGACAAAGTATTCTTATTACACGCTGAATTCTAACAAAAACCGCGGTAGCGGTTGCAGAATTACATAACCACGTGTCCGCGTCTATGTAATACATTGTTGCATAATACATGTGCACGTTACGCATCGCTCTGCCAATTATGATACGCAAGTGGCATTTTGTAGCTATTAAATAAAAAAACAATCGCGTAATCCCTTTTTTGTATGGCAAGTGCACTTTTTGCATCTACTTAGAACGAGATACTTCCTGCGACGTTTATCCGGTGCTATCGTCGATACAATGTAAAATGATTTACGATCTCAATGAAATACCACGTGGAATATCAAAGAACTCGTGATCTAGAATTACAATTACGAATTATTCGTCACTTGTTCTCGATGCCCGTGGTTAAGCATTCGGAAAACGAAACGGTGCATGAAAATATTTCCCAACGCAATTATTTTACCTACAGAAAAATTCCACATCCCGTCACTGATTATCAGCGAAGTTCACACAGAAGACTTTCCGATCACGCACAATGAAGAGTTAATGGAATAAAGGTCGCTTACACAACCAGAAGTGCAAAGTCCGCGCAAGCTTGTATTCGTTTCCAATCTACGCGATAAGAGATTAATTATTTCACTTTTATAGGACGTACATGGCAGATTTTTCCTTTCTCCTCGCACTCGTATTAATCCTGAACTTTTCTCCAAAATATCAATAACAATACGATTGGAAAAAGAAGTTATTATCAGTCGTTATTTATCAAACGTTGGCTGACGTTCGACGCTGGCAAAAGAAAACGGACTGCTTACGTGGGTGCTTTTTACAATATAATTCCAATGGCTGTGGACGGAGAATTTAGGACGAAAAATTATGTCGACATTGGCCTACGATCCAGCCAACAAAAATGGTCGTTATGGATTTTTCTTGCAGCCGTAACAATCGATGCTCCTTATCATGGATTACTGCAAATAATTGCGTAAGTACGTAGCTGGCGTGCGCTTCGTGTATTAAGAATATGCATATTTTATGGTGCATGAGAATTGTTATAATATTCAAATCCTTATTAATCGATATACCCGTGTACATCAACATTGACCTCACCTTCCATTCGAACCGGTTTGCACTTGGCAGGACAAAAACATTCGATCGAACGGCGAAAGGATTTTCCTGGTCATTACTAATGTAAAACGAGCTCCATGTACGCGGGATTTCAGACTGATAAAATTAATCTTTCAACATTTATTATACCAAGCATTAAAAGTCGACCGCTAGTTTAAATACAATTCATAGTCAAGGGTGAACACTAAACCTAGCAGCCACCTTCTAGACATATTCACGTATACCACGTATATTTTTAAAGAAAAAGGCTATTAAAAAGCATTTTTCTTAAGAGAAATTAAGGCTGGTCATTTAACCGCTTCGATAGATTTAGTGTTAATACGTGCAACCCGCTTTATCTCCAACTATCGAAAAATTCGAGAGGATCTTTTCGACGCGTGTCTCAAAGCAATAGAAATCCGCGATCTGCTTACTCAAATTCCAATTAAGACGAAGAATCATAATAATTCCAAGTATGCGAAACGCGGCTTTGAGCGAGTGCATCGTTCTCAATGGCCTCCTACTTTCCCTAATCACACTGGAATCCGCTACGCGCACAGCACGTGTCACGTTTTTCGAGGGACGAGATAAAAACTTGTATGTCGAGGCCGCCAGTAGATGTTGCTATTTTGTCAACTACCGTGACGTACGTAAACAGAACCAGAGATTGTTTTTAATCTCATTTACGCCCCGCGCCTCATCGGCACTTCGCGCGGCTGTTGCGTCGCGAAGGATCATAGGACACAACAACGGATCAGCGTTATGCTCCGAAAGACGCGTAGGAAACTCGCCGTACGCGTTTCAGCGCTGTAACAAATCACCAGCGGGGTAGCGCATTAATATTTAACGAGCATCCTCGATAAAAAGTAAAGCGCGCGAAGGCTTCCAAGCCGAGTTTAAAGTCCGGGATGTTTGCGGATTCGACGGCACCGAGCTGGCACCTTGCCATTTATCGGTCATTTTTATCGGTACAAGATCGGCTATCTGCTCGATGGATCGCGTAGTCTTTGGTCAAGGTTAACGATACATCCTGGCCGCTCGAAGGAAAATACACGCGGTGAGAAGCGAAACGAGAAAAGCGCGCGCTCCTTTCGGAGTCGCGCATCCGAAAGCGAGAAGTAAGGAATGAATAAAAAAAACTTATTTTACTTTTACTACATCGCACGTGCAATGTTACTACATTGCTCGCCAAAATCACGATTTCGTTTGTAACGATTCACTGGAGCAAGAGGAGTACTGTGTCAAATAAGGCCCCTCTGTGCACCTTGAAATTTTCAGCACGAGCCTCGACGCGATGCACCGCCTCGTTGCAAGGCCATTTTTGGTCACTCGACATTTCTGCGGACGTGCACTGTACTCGCACGTATCCCACGAAAAGGTATCGTTGTATTTCTCGTGATGAACGGTTAAACGTCTTCGTGGAGGAGTACACGGTCCCTGGATGAGGCGAGGAGAATAAATTCCAGTCGATGAATGCACGAACTATTTGGCGGCGTTATATATATATGTATCGTACTTCGTAATCTGTCCCCGTGCGATGGAATACGGCGACGTTTAAATGTCAAGGGAGATATTATTGCTATTGGGATTCAATTAAAATTTCAGAGCTAAGAATAAAGATTGCGTGACGTTTGTAGGCGGTGTTCTACTCTAGAACATGTACTTATTACACATGCTGTCATTACACGTTTATCATTACGACCAGGTTTTTTCCCCCGCATTTGGACGAAGTTCGGCTGAAGCTCGAGCCTACTCGTTTAACTTCGACTTCGTATATTACTATTATTTACGGTCGTAAATCGGAGCAGCATTTTCCACGGTAAAATTCAGTCATCCGACTTTTCATTTCTTCCGTGATTATAGAAAAATGCGTGAATGCATTTTCACCACATTTCGTAGACTATAAACGGATGTAATGAGAAATAAAAAAAGGAAAAAGACTCGTGCTCCGAGTTGCGACAGAAAATTCGAGTAGACCAATAAAGTATTGATATGTCAATGCGCGATTTCAAAGTCCCACTAAGCGATAGGGGGTCAAGCTCGTTTCGAGTGGAAAGCCTTACCCGTTGACTCCATTGGATATCAATCCGACCTGGCCGCTGTGCCTTCCGTTCTCCACCATCGTTGGAACCTGGTCGCTGATCTATCCGGACGGAATTGCGGCCGCTTCCGAGTCTAGGAGGCGCGCGACTGGAATCGGAAGAAGAACGATGAGGATCTAGTCTAAACGGAGTAGGATTAATGGGAGTGGAATTGGATTACGCAGGTGTCTGACGTAAACGACAACATCGATGGCCGATGAGAGTCTGTACACCCCATTAACCGTCGATAGTTGCGTATAATTTAACCAAACCTTTCGTATTATGCAAGGCGGATTGTGATCGTAGGAAAAAAGCGGAATTAATACACGAGCTAAATGGCGGTAACGATTATGTTTTTTACACGTTATTTAAAGGAGGACGGAGAAAAACGCCGACCGTAATTACGCACCGAGATACATAATCGGCGGTAAGGCATGAACTCCGTCGACGTGTTTTTCCTCGGCGTCTTCTGCGGAGTTCGATAAGAAAGTTTTAATACGTCTCAGAGCTGTATAACCTGAGAGCAAAATTCTGGCCTTGGTGGGTCGTGGGTAATACTAATTCATGTGGTTTTGCATAATCCGCCAGAGAGATCCTTGACTACTGTCTTCGTCTTATTAATGTTCGGCACGAGATAAAATTGACGGGCAAAAAATTAATGTCGGCGTGGATTCGGTCGGAGGCGCTACGCGAGATGCAAAATTTCGAGGATTCCGTGCCTCTTTTGGTACGTACATAACTATCCCATAATCATTCGGCTAGTATGAACACATATACGTGAGAACTTTGGTTTATCGCTGAGAAATAAGATATTGAGTCTCTTATTAATTATTCGGAGTGACGTTACAGTACGTGTCTTGAGAAATTAAATTTATCTAAACGATAAGTAATATACATATATTCTCCGAAACATATAGGAAGTTGTATCAAAAAAATTCGGAATCCAATTATCGCGTTACAGCCGCTCGATAAGAAGGAATTAATAATCGATTCTACCGCAACTATGAAATTCCGTTTAACTCGACACATTCTCCGCCCAGACAACTCGGAAAAGAGGAAGAATCTAAAAATATTGAAAGTTAGCGCTCAAATCCGAGGAATTAACAATCGATACGCCAGTTCTATTTCCATCCTCCCATGCAACGCACATCGTGCGATGCGTTTATTCGCTCACAAATCTCGACGATAATCTCAATCGTGTCCGTCAAACCTGACGCACACCCTGATCCTTCGAACGCGCATTCGTTTCCGTAGAACGCAATAGAACCACCGGGTCGAAGTATTATCGTACAAAAGCGATCTCCTTAACGAAAAGCCAGGTTTTCAAAGGTCGCAACCGTCAAACCATATTTTATTGTCGACAAACTTACGTAAAAAGGGGGTGTGATATACAGATTTCGTTCGCCCTCCAAATGGGTGCAATGCGTACTTCCTTTTCCCGACGACTAGCAGCCTTTCTGCCAAGATCAGAGGTTATATTCGCGTACGTATCGCGGGTGCGTTACAAAATGGAAAAGGCCTGGCATGCCAGTCCGGGCGGATCGCGAATACGCAAACAAGCGTCTCTGGCAAACGAGCGCGCCGATCGATTGCCGACAACTGTCTACGCGTCTAATCGCGGTCCTCGTCTGATCGGCACCGATTCGACATTCTCTTCTCGCAGATAGAGCTAGCGGATTGGTCGTCGATAAGCCCGTGGGATCGCAAACTTTGACACTCTTCGCTCCCGTATCCCCACCGCAGCTGATCGCGGTGAGTTGCAGCCTGTCGCAACGTTTCGAACTACCGATGCGCCAGGAGGATTCTGCGGTGGTGGTGAGCAACGTCTGTGATCGCGGGAAGCTAAGGCTTCCATGATAAATCGAACAATACCTTGTCGGTAATGTAGAATGCTGCTGCGTCCGCATAAATTTTCTTACTCCACACAGAGCATCGTCGTACGATGTATAGCGATTTGAATTACATCTGCCGTATATTTTATCGCATTAACTCAATTCGACTAAAAATCGATATCTCTGGTTAATGGTTAGTGTTTTTGCAGCGTACTTTGAAAGATGTTTCGTAACCTTCTTTGCCCTTTTCTATTTTTATTCGTTATTTCTATTATAATGTTTTTGTGTACAACGGCTGTTCCTTATTTTTATGATGATCTCAGTATACTAAAGAGTTGCTGGCCCGGTTAATAAAGTAATCATGATATTAATGTGTGCAACTTCAGCGCCCTCTACAGTGTCGTGTTTCCGGTGGATTTACGTCGTTAGAATATACACAGCGACACCTGTAATCAAGTAAACGACGAAGCTCATAATATCCGATATTAAAGTATATTCTACTACGGTGGATCTTTGTACGACTTTAAAATATGATTTCTTTATAATCATTGCTATTTGCACCTCAGTAGTACAGCTATATCGTTTTTCATCGTGCATCGTAACGAGACGTAACAGCGCCATCTATGACCGTTTGATTGGATGTATCCAAACCAGGTCTGGCCAACTAAAATTGTATCGCGGGGTGCATTGACGATCCAAAAATGTCCAAAAGCCTCACTTAAATATGAATAATAGCAATGTTTTTAAATATTCTTTATGAAATGTGGCTTTGCAATAAATTTATTTATTTTTGTTGTGATTTAAATCAACAGATACACCGAAAGTCAGGGTTGTAGCCAGGGGGTGGGGCTGTAACTCCCCCATACATACAGATATTGATTTAATTGATTAATTTATAGCATAATAAGGCAATTATGAATATTCTTGACTGATTTAATTTAGCGTAGTAAAAAAATTATCTGCAACCCCCCACCCGCATAAACAAAATTCTTTCTACTGACCTGCTGAAAGTATTTAAAGTAAGTATATATCAATTAATGTAAATGGAGGAAACAGCATCACAAACAGATACAAAAAGAAAACGCGCTTTAAACGAACAGCGATATGTATTTATATGGTAATAAACATAAAATAAAAATTTAAAAAAAACCAATTCGTCGTATACAACCGCAGGCCGCGTGTTAGCCGATCCTGACCTAAGCCAACGGCAAGCGGCGTTTGCGATCTATCTGAAACACTTCCGGGAATTCCGATAAGAGCAACGTAAAAAACAAACTTATATACATCCTCGCTGACATTATTCATGCGTGAAAAATAATTTTATTAAAGAGATACACAGTCGTGACAATAATGTGATATCATGTCGGTTCTTTGCAGGGAAGAGAGACTTCTGAAATTACAGAAATTCGTGACTCAGAATATCGCAATCTTAGGCATGGATGTAAAAGCGGCTTACAAATCTCAATAACGAATGTGCAGGATTCTAGCTCCCAATACATCTCCGCTGGCGAGGGGATGAACTTTTTTTTTTTTGCGTCGTTTAACGAAGTCGTCTGGCTTCCCTCTCGGATTCCAGGAGGGTCAAAATGTCGCCTTCTCGCACGGGACCCTTTACGTTCCTAATGAGTTGTCTATTCTGCTCGTTGAGAAACTCCACCTTGACTTGGGTACACTGTCCCTGGGAGCCTGTTCTGCCCAGGACCTTCACCACGCGTGCACGCACGATAGGTTTCTCCATATTCCTCTAGCTTTTCGTCACTCCGACCTACCGTGATCTATGCAACCGGCAGAATATTCATTCGCTTGCAATGCTTCTTCCGTAGATCGTTTTAAGCGTGAATCAGCTCCTGCCAACTTTGCATAAACGATAGCATTCTCCGACCATTAGATGAAAACGAAACAACGTTTGCCACGTCTCAATGAGCAAATCGATGATCAGATCGAGAACATTGCGGCCTTCGATGCAAGGCGACAGGATGATGGAAAAAAAAATAGGAGGGGATTGCCAAAGCTGATCGAGGTACCTGACGACGACAAATTGGAGTTTAAAAATTAACAAAGTGTTGCTTTGGCAGCATTGGTGCATACCAAAATCCGTCGCTTAAAATAGCTCATGCGGCGTTACGATTGGCCAGGATGACCGCGTGGTTTTGATAAATCATTGCGCACGCGAATTTTGATCGTGATTTTTAATCGTATAGCAAATTATTTACACAGTGATCCATCATAAATCGCACATCGTAGACTATATCACGAGCTTGACAATTATTATTCTAAGTGGTTGAAGTACATACCGTGCGAAAAAAAAAAAAGGGAATTAACGATGTCACCCATTGTACACCCGTTTATTCATTTGTGCTTTAGTATAAACGTAATATCCTACGTCGAGAACAGGAAACAAAGTGTTTCGCCGTTTATTCCATATGTACTCGCGGTCTCTCTTTTTTTTCTCCTTTGACAATATCTCTCTTTGTATACACGCGCGCATAATACGAACGTCTTGCCATACCGAATATGCCATCGTACAATATTTTTCGCGTCCAATTTTTTTTTGTACATCCACGCGCACAGTCATACAGGCACATTCGTCTTTTCATATAAAATTACAGTACTTGAAAAAAGTTGTGTATTTGGTATGCGGTTGTATATGGTCTGACGTTATACATTATACATCGATGTGTGGTATTTTGCGTATACTAAAAGCGAAAATCCATGAATCAATTCTCCTACGCTGCGGATATATGTGTATACGTATGGCAATTGAATTTTTCCTTTCGATCCAAAAAGATTCTGCTCGCGAGATCGCTGCTTGTACAGTTAGCCGTTCGCTTAAATGACCGTTAACAGCCTCGCGTTTCTCGCGAGTATTGAACACAATACGTACAGATTCACGCTCGATTAGAAGAAAAGAAACATCGTGCTTTCACCATTCGTGATTCTCAGCTGTTATTGCGACCCGCGCAGGACTGTAAGAAAGTGAGAATCTGCGTCAAATTGGAAAACGATCGGTGCCCGACAGAGGACCGATAGCGAACGACCGAGAATGATAATGCCCATATTGCTACGATAGTCACTCAGATCTCAGCTATATATATATATATATATATATATATTAACATGCA